>CAEFZY010047772.1:0-144324 GCA_903066815.1 Brachyrhaphis roseni | reverse complement strand
CATCCATCCATCCATCCATCCATCCATCCATCCATCCATCCATCCATCCATCCATCCATCCATCCATCCATCCATCCTTTGTTTCAGTATCTGTTTGTCTCCAGTGATTAATGGTGATGATGAAACTCCATTGTTTCTGTTTTTCTGAGTTAATCAAAGCTGTAAATGTTCGTACTTGTAAACAAATATCAGTTTTATTTTCATCTCCTTTAAAGTGCTTCTTTCCTGCAGCAACAAAGCAAAGATCTGGACGGTGAGCCCTTGACCGCTGGCGGACCTCAGAGCATGTACTCGTCTCTGAGTACTTTGGGCCGCAGCCAGTGCCCCACCCTGCCAGTGGGAGCAAGCATGTCTAACGGCCTGTGGCCCCAGTTGGCTCGTACCACTTCAGCAGGAGGCCAGTCTGACTCCGTCTTCTTGGATGCGACTCCAGACGGACATTTCTTATCGCCGTCCAGCCCTGGACGCTACTGCAAAGACCCCACCTACCCCAGAGGGAGCCAGAGCGACCTGGAAACCGATGAGACGGACGGCTTTCATCATCCTAATCACCTTCATCACTCCCTGCCCAGGAGGAGTCACGCCCACAGTCAGAGACCAGCCATGCCAGGTGAGCAGAGCAAAACACTGCAGAGTGTTGAGTAAAGAGCAACTACAGAGTGTATGTCTCTGTTCATGGAGAATTAAGTGTTTTATTTTTCTAAGAGGTTCCTGTTTTGTTGTGTTTTATGAATATGTTGAAGTTTAACACAGAGAAAACCACAGTTTTTTGTTTGCTTTGTCAGTGTTGACTACAGTTGACGAAAAATTTTGTAATTTATGTTATGAAAAAATAGATGGCCCCACTGACACTAGAGAAAACTCAGGTTTTTAAGAAAATGGCCACTGTTTGTTGATGGATAAGATCAATCACCTTTGGATAAACTCATTAATGTCCCTGAGAGATTTGACTGATTTTCTGACTCTCCTCATTCGTCGTTCAGAGTACGTCAACCAGGAGATGCTGGATCCCAGACCGGCGATCCCTGAGCGACCCACTACGCTCCCACGTAAAGGCTCCAGAGTGGACCGACGGCTCCCCAACGGTCTCGGGTCCGGCCACAGTGTTGAGAACCCAGGGTACCTAATCCCCGTCAACTCCGCCTGCCCCGCCTTCGACAACCCGTACTACCTGGACCTCGGGGACAAAGCCAACGGCGCTCTGCCGGGAGCGGCAGGAGACGGCGCCGCGACCCAGGAGAGCAACGGAAACATCACCAGGCACATCAACGGGTTCGTCACCCCCACTGCGGAAAACCCAGAGTATCTCGGACTTGCAGACACCTGGACTGGTCACACCTGAGGAGGAGGAACAGGAACTGTAGGAGTTGCAGATTGAGTTCTTCTAAGGGAAGACGGTTTGTTTTGTGACGGATCTGAGTGGGGTCCTTGTTTGAATGTGAGCACATCGATTTGAGGCCGACTATCAGAAAACTCACTGTTGACTCCAGCGCAGTGTAGCATTAATATGGTGTCTGTGACATCGTGTGAATTCATCAACCATTTGGGACACTTTGGTGAAAAACTCATCCCAGTACGACGAGAGTCTGACGATCAGAGAACCATTCAACTGTTTTTCAGTTTTTCTTCACTGTTTAATTAATGTTCAGGTTTTTTTCCCACTACATATGAAGTAGTTTTTGTGTTTTTTTTCTCAACTACCACAGACAAAACAACCCTAGATGCACATTGAGGATGGTTTTTAGTATTCTGGTCACATTTGATGAAGGTCTGTAGTGCCCTCAAAGCCATTTTGTCTCAAACAGAGAAGGCCCTTGCAGCCCATCTGGCCTTTGGGTTTGCTCCCGGAAAGAAAGGCGTCCTGTATGGCAAAGACAGCAGCTTTGTGCCGCTCTGACGTATCGGACCGCAGCTACTTTGTGGGGTCCGAGTGGACTTCGTAAGCTAATGCATATTAAGGTCAACACTTACCCAAGAATCTCTGCATATTCCAAGCCAGTGAGCCACTCTCTTCAAGTTGGAAAGGATATTTCACAAAAAGTTGGAAGAGATTTCCGTTAGGATGCAAAAAAAGCATTCAGAGGAGACAAAAACCGCCCCTCTGCTCCATTTGGACAATCAATGCATGGTTCAAATTCCACTCGCTGAGAACAGCCAGTTAATAATCGACTTTATTTTTTCACTCTACACTGCAAAAACACAAAATCTTACCAAGTAAGTTTGGTCTAGTTTCTAGTTAAAGCATCATAGCTCACTTGAAATAACACAAAAGTAACTTAGAAGTAACTTTTCAGCAAGATATAGGAGCTTGTTTTAATATAATAATTACCTAAAATTCTTGAAAAAGTACTAATTCTACTGGCAGATTATTTAATTTATAACATAGGAAGAGGTTTTGTTATAAGTGACGTAATCTGCCAGTGGAACTAGAACTTGGTTGCTAGGAGACGGGCTGGGCTTGGCAGGCGTTGCTAGGTAACACTGCAGTTCCAGTTGATTGTGAAATAATCTTCCACTGGAACTAGCACTTTTTCCATCAATATTAAGGAATTATTTTCTTAAAACAATCTTCTATATCTTGCTGGAAAGTTACTTGTAAATTAGTTTCTCTTATTTTAAGTGTACATAGATATTTTCATTAGAAATAGACCAAGAATACTTGGTAAAATTTGAGTTTTTTTAGCATTTATAGCACTTATTTTTAAATTAAGTGCTATAATTTAATTTAAAAATTAAATTAGAACAACTATTTTCGTTCTAGTTTCTAAGGAAAATATCTTAGTACATTTGAAATAAGACAAAACTATCTTAAGAATAGCTTTTCAGCAAGATGTAGGAGCTTGTTTTGTGTAAATAATTCCTTAATATCGATGAAAAAGTTCTAGTTCCACTGGCAGATTATTTCACTTATAACAAGACATTTTTCCACGACATAAGTAAAATAATCTACCAATGTAACTAGAACCTTTTCATCAATACTAAGCAAATACAGACTTAAAATAAGCTCCTATATCTTACTGAAAAGTTACTTCTAAGTTACTCTTGTCTTATTTGAAGTGAACTGAGATATTTGCACTAGAAACTGGACCAAAATTACATGGTGAGATTTTGTGTTTTTGCAGTGTACCTGGTTTTTGACTCGGTCAATGGAGCCTTTGTTGTTCTCATAGTCGATGTTTTCCTTCCTCACGTCTTTGGAGAAGAAAGTAGCGACATACTGACTGGACAACGATTACTACTGATCTGCGGCCATTTTAAAACCCCACTGAGGTGATTGTGTTGTCCTTAAAGGACGTCGTCAGTGGGAGGCTCAGATACTTCCTGAATGTATCTCACCCACCATGTTTGCGTTAGATTTTATGTTTAATACGGGTTTTGAAGAGTTTCGTTCCAGAATTACGTCTTTAAGATTTCTAAATACTTTAGTTTTTTTTTTTAAATATATGTAATATGTCAGGGATTTGCTTTTAACACATTCTGTTTTTACAATTTTTAAAAATATATTACATAAACAATGTATTAATTAGGGAGGAAAAAGACTTCGTAGAGATGCAGAAAAATGTGTTGCCTTGTTTGGTAAAGACGACCTAAAAAGTAAAAATAAATTCAAGGAAAAAACATATTTAGAAATAATTGTTTTTCATAAAATCACAGGTGGTTGCTGATACTTTAGATACTAATTTAATAAAGTAAATCTAATGCGCTTTTGAAAGACATTAAGCCTCACAGCATCAGCAACTTTTCACCTGTTGACGGTGTTCAATAACATTTATTTTAAAGGAATAGCCACAATTTTTTGAACCAGGGATTTTTGTTAAAATCAACTAATTCAGTGTTACAGCAGCAATAAAAGATAACAAAATATTAAAGCCTTTTACACATGTTGACCAGGGAGTCTTGTAAACTAAGGTAAACTATTCTGACTTTGAAAGACCTGCACTGCAAAAACACAAAATCTCAAGTATTTTTGGTTTGGTTTCCAGTTAAACTATCTTAGTACACTTGAGATGAGGCAAAACTAATCTATGAGTGACTTTTCAGAAAGAAATAAGTTGTTTTAAGTAAATAATTTCTTATTGATTAAAAAAGTACTAGGTACACTGGTAGATTATTTCACTTACAACAATAAATTTTTCTCATGTCATAAGTGAAACAATGTTTTGCTGAAAAGTTACTTGCAAGTTAGTTTTGTATTTTTTAAGTGTACTTATATGTTTGAACTAGAAGGCAGACCAAAAATATTTGGTAACAATTTGTTTTTGCAGTGTAAACAGAATTTCTTTCATGTTAACGTTTTATTTAAAGTTTGCTAATATAATTTCTTTTAACAACCTGGAAAGTGTTTAAATCTGGGCTAAAAAACACTCGTGCTGCAGACACAGAGTATTTGTATTATTTTTTTGGACTGTGTTAAATCAAATCTCAAAGGTTTTGTCTCTTTGTTGCAGCTAGCAATTATTTCATATCGTTGCAAAATCACAACACGGGGTCGATATTCAATCACGAGTTTTAGTGCAGTGGTCCGATTTGTACTTTAAGCAGTTCTGAGGATTTACCTACAAACTCATCCTCAGTTTTTTACCAGAAGAAGTACAGAGCTTAAATGTATGCAGAATAGAGGAAACAATAACCAGGTAAAAATGAGCCCTCTGACCGGTTATTTAACGTGTTTACACTTCCACAGAAGGACCGAAAACGGGGCAAAAACATGACTTCTGTAATCTAATCAGACAAGAAGAAAAAAATTGCAGCTAACAGTTTGTTGAAGTTTTTCCAACACTTAAAATCAATCATTTGCATTTTGAAGAAAACCTGTTTTGACTTTTTGTGAATATATATATTTCTGGTTGTTTTTTTTTCACCTTTCATGGTTGTTATGATTGTGACGGGGTATAAATAACAACCAGTTTGTTGGGATTTGTACATTGAACCATAATATAAATGTTGAAAAGCTATCTAAAAATAAACTGGTCACAGTGGTAGCTGACAGAAACTGTCCAATTTATTCAAACTTACTTGTTATTCCTTTGCTAAATCCTTTTTTTTTTATTTATTTCTAGTAAACGAGAAAGTGTTTAAGTAAGCTTGTTTTCCACACATAAATTAAACCGGAGTGAAGTCGCCCCCCCCCCCCACCTTCTTCAAATCAGACAAAATTGGTGTCAAACGTTTGTGCAGCAAAATTTTTTGTTTGTGCTACTATCATTTTAAAGATATAAAGAAATTTTTTTAGAGGTTATCAAAGGTCAACCAGCCCCCCCACCTTCTTGAAATCAGACGAAATGGGTGTCAATTAACTCAACTATGTTTGTGCTGGCTTGTGCAGCAAAATTTTTTGTTTGAGCTGCTTTGAAGATACTAATGAAAGGTTAAAGGTCAAAAGGTCAACCAGCCCCCCCACTTAAAATGAAAGCGGCACAAACGAAAATCTTTGCTGCACAAACCAGATTGACACCTATTTTGTGTGATTTGAAGAAGGTGGGGGGGCAACTTCACTCAGGTGTAAATTAAACCTGCTGCTGCTGGTTAAACTTAATTACAAATTACTCCTGCCTCCCAGTGGCAATACAGTTAGAACTATTTTAGAATAGAATAAAACAGAAATACTCTTTATTTTATTCATTAGCAGTGTATTTGTAAGGCCCTGTTAGCTAATTCTTCTGAGGTTAGCTAGCTTTCACATGCTAGCTAACCTAGCCATTTAAATACAAAATCTGTCCACAAAACATTAATATTAGCATAATTGTGTCTTTCCCCCCCCAATCAAAATCTTCAAAATATGCTTTTAAAAATCTGTGGCCCCCTTTAACTTGACGTACAAAAGTGAAACGATGTCGCTGATCGCTTCAATCAGCCGCAGCTGAGATGTAGTGCTAGCTCAAGTGCTGCCTTCAGGAACATGTCGTAAATCTGCTATTTACATGAGTATCACTAGTTGTACATTAAGATGGATGAAAAAAAACCCCGCTTTATTTACTGTAAATAAAGCGTACTTTAAGATTTCTAATAAATGTAATTTATTTTTCTTCAAATTATAACCGTAATTACTGATAAGTGGTCGCTGTTTGCAAGAACTTTTCGGGCCTGTCAACCAATAGAAACGAGAAATGAGTGAATAAAAAACAAAATCTTTAACCTAATTTTAAAACAAGTTAAATCAATTTGCTGGACTGCTTTCTTAGCAGACAATTTTCCAGTACTCTTAATTCCCACATTTTTTGGTGTGTAGAAGGCAACACCTGCCGTCTCCAAGTGTACTTGGCTCCATAACGCTCATTCATTTCTGTTCGCCGCCATATTTTTGAACCCAGTCCTGCTGCTCTATGCTTTTAATTTGAAACATTTCCCACTCATTTTCATCCCAGTTGTGTTTCTACCGGTAAGGAATTGTTTTAATAACAAGAAGTCAACTGTTGAGCTTACGTTTATCCGCATTAACGTTCATTTAGCGGAGACACTAAGTTTTATTATCGAAGTAGCAGGCGGTTGCTGCGTTCAGGGTCCTCGTCATTACAGGTAATTACTTGTTACCGATAATGACGATAACGTTTCGGAGATGTTTGCACTAGAAATAAAGAAATCAACATAATCAGTGGACGGTTTACGTCTCGAACTGGACCGTCCGAACGAATAAACTGCTAGTAGTTTCGAGAAGGAGTAAAACAAGGTAAGTTGATGGAAGCGGTTAATTCCCTGACTTCCGAAATTACATTTAACGGGAGGGATTTGTTTACTGTCCAACATTTTATTTATGCTTCAATTTCTATAGAAATTTTAAATTTAAAATGTTAAAGTATAGAGTGTTTTTATATGTTATATTCTGAGTATATGTATATTAGGAGTGGGCATTTATCGTATCTTGCCTGTCGATAAATTTTACTGGACGATAAACGATAAATATAACGTTATTGTGATAAATGATAATATAGTTGCTTTGAGACAAATTTGGTAAAGGCACAATAATGCAAAAACACACTCTCAAATATGAATAAACTTTAAATTTTAGTGAATAGTTAATGCGGGAACTGGAAGACATTTTAAAATCCAAAATTAACAACAACAAAAAATAAATACATAAAATGAATTATGAAGTCTTTGTAAACAAAATTATTCTTCAAAAAAAGGGATAGTTGAGACCAAAACACCAGACTTTTATCATTCAGTTTTTGGTAGAAAGAAAAAAACAAATCATGCAAATGAAAGTTATTGAACTCGTTTTATCATGTGATTAAATGATTTATTGTTTAATGTGACAAACCTAATTGTATCGTTTACCATTTATTGTGAAAAAATAATTAAGAATTTTGATTTATCATTTGCATGATAAATTTTAATGACAGTATGACGAGATTTTTTTTGTTATTTTCTTCACTGTTTGTTCCAGAAGTGCATCAATAAATATCAGTAAATTGAAAACTTGTCCTTATGTAGTCAAAGTAGCAAATTGGAAGGCAATTAAGCATCACAGATTAAAAGTTTTTCTTCCAGTCTTTAATTTTAATTGTCTCTCTTTAGCACCAATGCAGTGTTATTATATATAATACATATGAACTTATTAAAAAATGTTGATGATGAATGATGAATGCTTTCCTCTGCGTCCCTTACAGGTGAGGGACGCAGAGACCTGATGGGAGTCCCTACTGAACAACAACAAAAACTGATTTCTTCACATCCTTTGACTGAAATGAAGTGGACCTAAACTCACACGGTAACTACCGTGGTTTGGTTCACACTGCAAAAAACACAAAAATATTTTTAGTTTTGTTTCTAGTGCAAATATCTTAGTACATTTGCAGGAAGACTTTTCAGTGACTTTTTAGCAAATATTGCAATTTTGGTTCCCAATTGGACCAGCAGATGTAAAAACGCCCTAAATTTGATGCAGTAACTGACTTTGAGCAGAAGAGGGAGCTGTTTAATTTACAACACAGACTTAGAAAACAGTTAATCATCCAGCATGGAGGACCCCATGCTGGCTCACACAGCCGAGAGAGACATCAATAAGGTTCAGTGGGTTTCCACTGTGTTACAATAACAGCCTGGAAATACTCTGAGTTTGAGGCGTAACGAGACACGAAGCCATTCGGAAAAATGATCAAGGTCAGGATTTTGTTGGAGAAAACACTTTTTATGAATAAACATTCACTTTACACTCATTCTGGGTTTATGTTAACAAACATATTGCGTATGGAAAACATGGAAAACAGAATTTATTACTTGGAATACAAATATAAATATGTTATTTCTCAGCAACGAACGATCAAATAAATATCTGTCCATGTTTTCTTCCTATTCAGGACAATGACTAAATAAATAAACATTACATAGTTTAAGTGCTGCTTCCTCTTGTGACGAACTGAAGTTTTCCATATTTGTGAAAAATCACAACCCAATGCAATTTAAACCTCAAATAATTACACAACTGTCACGTTTTTGGACAAAACCTGACAAAAGAAGTTACAAAATATTGAAACTTGTATGTTTCCTGCTGTCTCATGTTCCAGCTTTATTTCTGTTGCAGCAACTTAATTTATTGCTAAATTATTTTGTTACTGAAATAAGGTCCTTTTGCACTTAAAAACTACTATATGGACCGATTGTCATTTATTTTAAAGCAACATTGTGTTTTGTATAGAAGAATAGGGTAAAACTTATCCAGGTGTGTAAAGCTGGTAGAGGAATACCAAAATGACTCACGGTGGTTGAAATACTTTTATTTTTTTAATTGGGAAACCATACTTTTGTTTAATTTCATAGCTAAATTGGATTTTATGTGTTTCTATTCTCTAAAATCCATTAAAATTTGAGGTTAAGACATGAAAATACGTGGAAAAGTCTAGGCACTGCATGTGATTTTTGCTTCCTATTTTTCCTGATAGCTGTTCAAAAACAAAATAAAATCGCTCCCGTCCAAAACCTGAGTGCAGTTTGGTTCTGTCCAGGTGAAGCAGGCCGATCAGGTGAAGACGGGCAGCGCCGGGTCTGAGGTGTGTTTCTGGATCTCAGCGGGTTCTGAGGTCAGGTCCAGATTCACTGGCAATGACGGGAAGCGGACCGTCTCACACAGGCTCACGTTGGGTTCAAGGGTCGATCTGGGCGGTTGCTGTGGTAACTTGGAGGTGAAACCGGCGTGAGTGTCAGTGTCGGGGCTGACAGTCGTGGACATGGTGTCATCAGACGCTGCAGTCATGTGGATCCCGCTGGATAACGACTCCTGGGACTTCTTGGAGGATTTCAGATCCATCTGGTCCAAACTCTGAGGTAAAGAAAAAGATGTTGTGAAATTTACAAAACATTATTTCAGGTGAAAATTAGCAATTAAGAGCACCGACCGTCTGTCACGACGGCAAATTAGGGCCATTGTAGGTAGAGAAAATCCATCTACAATTTCCACCAAATTCAGAAATATTGAGATTAATCTCAGAAATTTTCTAGGTAAAAAAAAATAAAAAAGTTTGAAAAGTTGAAAGTTTTCTAGAAAAAAACTCAGACATATTGAGGTTAATCCCTGTAATGTTGAATAAAAAAAAACTATTTTTGAGTTGGAAACGTGAAAAATTTGTGAAAAAAATCTCAAGTTTTGAGATTAATCTGAGACATTTTCTGGAGTTGAAAATTTGCTTACAAAACTCAAAAACAGAGATTAATCTCTGAAATGTTAAGCAAAAAGGAAATGTTTGAGTTTGAAAATTCATAAATTTGCTAGAAAATTTAAAACTTTGAGATAAATCTTGAAAAAGGTCATGAATTTCAGAGTTTCTTTTCGAAGAATAAACTCAGTTTTTTTTCTAGCAATTTTAGCAACGATGAGCGGCGCCCTCTGCTGGAAGGCAGCCAAACTACAACACTAAAAGAAGACCTATAGGGACGTTAGCAATCAAATTTCAATTTGATAAACTATTAATTAACAATTAGTAAATGAATTGTTTGCATCCATATTTAGAGTGATGATTCCACACCTGTTTGGAAGCCCTGCAGTCCATCCGAACTGGGGAAACTGGGTATATGCTGTCCAGTACTGGAGCCCCTGTCCCATACAGGGCAGAGGAGTCAATAGGAAGCGTACTGGGGGACACGGTGCCGTAAGCTGGGGGAACTGGAGCCATCTGTCTCTGCAGCAGCTGGAGGATAACATTGATGTCAGCCGTCATTCGAGTTTCCAGCCTGGAGGGGAGAAAGACAGGAAGTGAGTCATTGTCCGTCTGTACATCCATCCCAGACATGTTTAACATTTACATATCAGGTCAGAGTTAGGCTCCTATGCATTAACTAATCATCTCAAGGAACTCTGGAAACTACAGTTAAGAAGGAAAAGTTTGATGTTTTAGAACGTGTGAAAACAGTTCTTGGATACTTTACGCCAAAGCAGCTGAGAAGACTGAAGGTACCTGTTGAGCTGTGACTGCAGGACTTCGAGTCGCGACTCGAGCTCACCGGGCCTTTCCTCTGGGATCAGAGGCGGGTTTGGGTTACCGGTGGAAGAAGATCGTAAAACCTGATTGGACAACTGCTGTTGATCTGGCCAGTATCGATACATTCCCGGCAGATTCAAAGATGAAGCTAAGAAATCACAGAGGCAACAGAGTAAAGATTATTACCATGGGAGTATAAAAACTCAGAATATTATTGAGATTTTTGTGCCAAATTGTTGCCCCAACTATTTCCAGTTGGACACAAAAATTTGCTGCTGTATTGGTAAATTTTCTTTGTATTGGTATCAGCCGATACTAAACCTCAGATATCTGTATCGGTATCGGAAGTGAAAAAAGTGATACGTGTGTAGATTCCATAAACAACAAGACAAAAACGTTCAAATAAAATAAAAAGCAGAAAAAGGACGTCCAGGAAGGTTAATCTGAAGCCTGGAGGAATTTCACGTTACTGCAATGAAACACAGATTTTATCGGTTGCTTTACGTCGATAATGCAACATTATGCAAGACTCGTTTCTACCTTGGTGGCCCTGGTTCAGCGCCGTGTCCCTCCCAACCGAGGCTCCGCTCTGGGGCAGCTGTGGGGCCGCAGTGGGGAAAGGGCCCGGTCTGGGATCGTCAGTGGGGAAAGGGCCCGGTCTGGCATCGTTGGCGGGGAAGGGGACCGGTCTGGCATCGTTGGCGGGGAAGGGGACCGGTCTGGGATCGTTGGCGGGGAAGGGGACCGGTCTGGGATCGTCAGTGGGGAAGGGGACCAGTCTGGGATCGTCAGTGGGAACGGGGTCCGCTCTGGTGGTTTGAGTGGGAGGCTTCGACAGATCCTCGCTAGACTGGGAACAGGAGGAGCTCCAGAGGTCGTCCCAGCCGTCCTGAGGCGGCGAACAGTGGCAGAACTGGTGGGGGAACGAGTCTTCGTGGTCGATTCCATCTGTTCAAAGGAAAATCTCCGGATGACGGGACGTAAACATGTGATTAGAGTCGGATTTAAAGCCTTGTTACCTACCTGGTCTGATTCTGCAGTCGAGGGGGTGGATTCGGTGCCGCGCTTTGTGCCGAAATTCACCGTCGTCCCCAGATTCATTGGTTATTACTGGCGGCATTTGATCAGTCTGCAGATCAAAAATCACATTTAATATTCAGCCGTAACGTACAGGAGCTTTCAAAATGTCTGATATCCCTTGACTTTTTTAGGAGGGAAAGATGAAAACAAATGAAGCGTATTTATGAAATGAAAGGAAAATGATACAGATTCTATTCTAAGAAAAAAGTGTTGAAAAGTGTTTTATGTATTTGTATTCAACTTACTTTTCAGCCAGTTTTCGGGGCGGAGGAATTTAATACTAAACCACATAGCTGGAAAAAAGTATCACGAAATAAGCATTTCATATCCGTCGATATTGATAATTATTGATCAGTCTTTTTATTTAACTATCTGGAATACTGCCAAAGTTTCCATTTTACCCAGTTTTGACTCCAGGCTGCTGTTGCAGATTTTTAAGTAATTTTGAGGTACAGTTAAGGAACCTTAAATGGCTACTGCACAAATTACTCAACAGGTTGTTGCTAGGTAACCAAAGAGTGAGTGAGTTGCTAGGTAACCAAAGAGTGAGTGACCAAACTAGACCAACAAAACTTGGTAAGATTTGTGTTTTTTGCAGTGGAGATGGTAGTTGTAATCTGTAATCTTTTGTTTTGTTTTCATTTCTTGTTCCTTCTTTCTGTTTTAAACAAAGAATTAACATCATATCATTTCGTTGAGAAGATTCACCAACGCACGTCTCGCAGGTCGAAGGTGATCTCCAGGTTCCTCCAGAAGTTGTCAGCAAAGCTTGGGTACATGTCAAGCACATCTAGCAGGTCTTCCCTGGGGATGCGGTGCAGGTCGCAGTAGGTGATGGTGCACACGTCTGCGTTGGACCGTCCCGGTTCGTCGTACAGGTGGATAGGCTCGCCGAATATGTCGTTCTTTTCTACAGAGACAAAAAAATCATTTTTATTTGAAGAATTAACTCATTTTCTCGCAAACACCAAAAGCTGCATTTCCATTAACATTAGAGTTGCACAAATTGAAGTAACAAAAATAAATTTGCTAAACAGAAACATGACAGTCTTTTAAAAAAGTGAATGCTTTCAATAAGAAAACTGCAATGGAAACACTTTTCCCAATCACACGATAAAAAGCTGGATGTTACCGCAGGTGAAAAATGACAGAGATGACAGGAAGTAGCAGGAGGATGATGCTTGTTTTTGGTTTTTTCCAGGCAATGTGCAGCTGGCTCTCACAGCATCACACATTTCATTAAAAGTTTTGTGTCATTCGAACGTGTTGAATCCTATGATGCCGTATTTGGGCCAAAGTAGATATAAAAAAAGTTAATTTTTGAGTTTCAGAAGTGAAAAATGTTTTACTTTTGAAACAGCAGCTATGGTGAAGCAGTAGCTGCTGTTTCCAGTGTTGTAGTCAAGACCACCGAACCCCAGACCAAGACCAGACCAAGACCAGACCAGGGGCCTTATGCATAAAAGAGTGTGCAGTTTTCACACTAAAACTTTGCGTATGGAAAAATTTAGAAAAGTACAGCGCACAAAAAAAATCGAATGCATAAAAGCGTGCGCACGCACGTGGCCGCGCACCTTTCCTTTATAGATCCTAATTTGCGGGAAATTGAGCGCAGCTGCTGGTCCGCCCTGTCGCCTCCATAAATACATATGTAAATTAAAATAAATACGCAGAAGTCTGCCGCCACGTGAAGCAGTAACCATGGCAACGTCCTTGTTCGAAGCAGTGGAAGTATTTATAATAGTAATAATTAAATACTTTATAAGGTGCTTTGAGGACATATAATGTCACCTCACAAAAATAAAAATACATTTTAAAGAAAAAAAAAACAAAAAAAATAAAGAGATCCTGCAAATGCCTGTTTGAACAGCAGAGCGTTCAGCCGGGATTTAAAGACAGTCAGCGTGTCAGAGAGTCATTGAGTGGGAATGTGGACGTTTATTCTAACTAGTTAAATGGTTTATGTCCATAAGGCGCGTTCACAAAGCGGGCAGCTCGACTGAAGGATGACTGCTACTGGACCAGTACCGCACGGCTCCTTCTTTATGTATGGCTCAGAGCTCCAGGATAATCAGTCTGGATTAATCTAAACGCTCATAAATCATCACGAACATTTCCCAGCAGATCAATATGATCAATCGCTCCCTCTGAATCCTTCCACTGGCGATGTTCTCCATCAGAGCCAACGCTCCACAATTACGCAGGAATCCGGTGCCTGCATTTGTGACGTCACATGCAAAGGAGCCAATAGAAACACAGGTCACTGTACCTAATAAACCCACAACAACATAATCCCTCATGACTTGGATGGAGCCACGGGAGATGAAGAAGAGGGAGTCCAGGAAGTCTCCATAGTGGATGAGCGTGTCCCCTGGAGGAGCGTGGACCGTCTTGATCCTCATAGCTAACGTCCGCAGGCAAGCTTGATTGCCTCCATGGAAAGCCTTGCAGTTCTGCAGCAAAGAGCGATTGAGGTGCAAGCAGATGTCTGCCTGCAGCGACACTGGAAATCCCTTCAGCACCTTTAAAAGGAGCAAAACAAACCCATCCTCACATCAGAGATTAAATGTAACTCGTTAATACCTGACAGTGCAGCTACTGGAGGACACACCTTTGCTTTACTCACAGCATTCATGTCTATGCCGTTGGTGTAAGACCAGGCGTGCTGGAAGTACTCCTCCAGCTGCTGTCGCAGGCCGCCAGGAATCTGGTGGAAGCGGATGAACTCTTTGACCCGCAGCATTTGGGTGTGGTAGCGGGTCGTGCCGGAGTAAAGCCTCTGGATGATCGCCGACACGTTTCCGAATATGCTGGCGTACATGAGGGCTGCGACAGATTAAAATAAGCAATTATAATTAGAAAATCCTTAATCAAATATGCGTCATCAGAATAATCGATAGATTGATCAGTTTACTGAAATAATAAATTGTAGCCCTAAAATGGACAATCTTAAGTTTATTTTCGTATCTTTAAGTAGCTTTTTACAACAGATGTTTTAGAGCCACGCTAAGAAAATACAAAATAAAAAATTGCAAGAATAAAATTGAAATTATACTACAATAAGATCGTAATATTACATGAATAAAGTCATATTTGAAAATGTGAATCTTGTATTATCACTACTGATTATAATACCAGAATAAAGTTATAGTATTATGACTTTATTTACATTATTAGGAGTTTATTCTCATTGTTTTGGCTTTATTCTTGTACAACTTCTCGTAATGTTACGACTTTATTAGCACATTATCATGTTTGAAAATACGATAACCTTGTATTATCGTTATTAATAATATGAGAATTATCAAGAATGATCATATATACAGCATCAAAGTTAGAATATTATGACTTTATTCTCATATTTTGCATTATCATGTTTGATAATTTGATCATTCTTGTATTCTCACAACTAGTAATATGAGAATAATAGTAGAATAAAGTCGTAGTATTATGACTATTGTCATATTTCGTATTATCATTATGCGATGTGATAATCTCGTATTGATAATATGAGAATTAGCAAATCATGCCAGCATAAAGTCAAAATATTACGACTTTATTCACAGATTGTTACGTGTTTATTCACGTATTGTTTTGACTTTATTCTGTACAACTTCTGGTAATGTTACAACTTTATCGTATTAACTTATTTGATAATATCAGAATTATCATACATACAGTATCAAAGTCATACTATTATGACTTTATTCTCGTAATTTAAGAAAAAACATTAATTGGTTGTAGCTTTTTGAGTTCTTTGAATCTAACTCACAGCCGATGACCATGACGCAGATGGAGAAAATCTTCTCGGAGTTTGTGTTTGGCGAGACGTTCCCAAACCCGACGCTCGTCAAACTGCTCAGGGTGAAGTACAGAGCCGTCACGTATTTGTCCTTCACCGACGGCCCAGAGGTGGAGTCGCTTTCGTTGTACGCCTTCCCCAGTTGCTGAGCCAGGTTGTCCAGCCAGCCGGTCTCCGTGTACGGCCTCTCCACAAAGCCGATGGCGTACCAGATGCAGGCGAGCCAGTGGGCGATGAGCACAAAGGTGCACATGAGCAAGAAGAGGACGGCGGCGCCGTATTCGGAGTATCGGTCCAGCTTTCGGGCCACGCGGACCAGCCGCAGCAGCCGAGCCGTTTTGAGCAGGCTGGTTAAGGTTGCCATCTTTGGTTTCCATGGGCAACAGGAGAGAAAAATGTAATGCATAATTAGACAATCAGAATTAAAATACAATAACTTGGGACAGTACTCCTCCCTCTTGAACAGTCATGTTTCTGAGTTTCTGTCACCAAGTCCGATTATTATAAGAGGCTTTGGGCTTTTTTTTTTTTTTCTCTTGCAAATTTAATGAGTCGTGGATTGCACTTTTTGGGCTCGTTTTTGAACGTGAAGTTACTCATTTGGGCTTGAAAATAAGCAGAGACTCATAGTAAATCCCAGAATTTGTCTGACATTAAGGTAGTTTTAGTCAGAATCTCCCTGTCCATCATTTATCAGATGATCCGTCCCGTTAGTACTGTTGTAACTATTAAACAATGTCCCCTTCAGTTCAACCTTATAAGTAGAAACACATTGTTGATGTTACTATTATAAAATAGTTTGCAATTAAGTATTGGCAAAGATCAATGTAATTGCCACAGGTGGTGGAGCGTTGTTGTTAGCTGCTGCTGAAAATAACTAAAAAAGTTGTTATTTAGTTATTAGTAACTAAGTTACTTTTAATATAACTTAGTTACTTTCCAAATCAAGTAATCTAAGTTACTTTTTCCAGGAGTAATCAGTAATCCGATTAAAGTTACTTTTTCAAAGTAACTCTGCCATCACTGTACACTACAACTGTGAGCCAACACAACACAGCAAAGAAAAGTTCACCTCGTCAGACCCAGATCTGAAAATGAGAAGGTCAAAGGGCGTCGCTGCTAGCATGTCAATCGGAAACCAGCCCTTGATGTAATGCTTGGCTATCCGGCTCGGCTGCGTGACGACGACGTCATTGTGGTCCACATACGTGGTGCGGAAGTTGATGATTATGTCCACGATGAAGAGCACGTCCACCATGAGGTCGGCCACGTTCAGAGGGTTACACATGTAGCCGCATCGTCTTTGCCGCGGGTTGCCGTGTTCGTCCAACAGGAAGGCGGCTGAGTACGGGGTGAAAACGGCCGTGTAGAGGACCAGCAGCAGAATGATCCAGTCCCAAAAGGCCTTGAAGGGGCTGTAATGGAGCAGGATCCACCATGTTGTTTCTGGAACCTGGAGTTTGTATTCTGGCAGAACGTCCGACTCCAAAGAAAGCACCTGCAGTCGGACAACAGTTCGTTATTCCGTGACCGAATATGTTGGACACTGCAGATAGAAAACACAGGAGGAAATCTCTGCCAAAAAACTCAGAAACTTATACATTTTCTAGAAAAAAACATGGAAGTTTCTGACCTCTAAAAGTTGAAAATCTGTGAGAAAAAAAATCTGAAATTTTGAGATTAATTTTTGAAATTTTTTTTAGAAAATACTTGGAAATTTCTCAGAGCTGAAGGTAAAAATATCTTTGAGTGTTAAAGCAAAAAAAAAAAAAAAAATTAAATCTAAAGTGTTTGACTTTACAAGCTCAAATCAAAGTTTTTTTCTTGAAAAAATTGAGATAAATGTCAAAATTTCAATTATTTTTAATGGAAATGTACTCCTTCGTTGCTGTCAATGCTTAACAACACCCGAATACAGTGACATGGTTTTCTAACCTATAAGCACTTTTTACTCATTTCTTCCAAGTGTAAAATATTTTGACTTAAGGCCAGACAATAAATCGATTCTATCAATTAATCAGATTTTTGGTTTCTGAAGATTTCATTTTTGGAAAATTTGGATTTAAATTTTTTTTTTTTTAACTTCAGATCAACTATATAGCAAACTATTAGGACGAGGGAAAGATTTATTTTTTATTTAATGACAAGAATAAAATCATAATATTACAAGACTTCAGTCGTTCGACAATAGAGTCAAAATAATGCAAGAATAAAGTTGTAATATTAGGAGAATAAATAAGTAATTTAGTGAGTACGCCAACACGAATTAAAAATCAATCTGACTGTGAAGCAATCCAAGCTTATTTCTCATTAAAATAACTTTTTCTATTAATTTTAAGACTTTTTTTCTGGTAAAAATTTTGTCTATATTCTGCTAATCTTATGATACTCTTGTAATTAAATTAATAAAAGCCACTTTTTGAGATATTTTCTGTCATTTTTTTATTTCTTCTTTTTTTTGGAAAAGAAAATCGATTGAAATTTGAAACTGATGCGAAATGATCAGATTTTATTTCTAAGCCCGAACATCTTGTCTCTGGTTGAACAGAGCCTCAAACCGGTTTTTCTGTTATTTTATTAATAAAGACATCAGAGGCTACGTTTTGAAGAACATGTCTGCTTTGATTAATGTTGTCCAGGCCGACTGACCATCTGCTGGGGTGCGGGGCTGAAATGATGAACTGGATGTTGCACCGAGTTAATTTCGTTCCCCTGTCAGTGTTATTGCTATTGATTCGCCTAATTTCAAACGAACCTTCTTGAAAAACACCCCTGACCTTCCTGACATATCTGTTAGCCATATGAATCCATACTATTGCACAGATAGATCATCCCACAGACAGGAGCTGGAAGGTCACAGGTCGGTGCTCAACTTAGGCGTTTGTTTATCAACCTCGGTCCAGTGGTTCAGAACTGGGAGCCTGAGGGCTGCACTGGTAACAGCTGCAGCTCCCAGTTGAACTGCCACACATCTTTATCAGCCGCCCACTGATTTTTCCATTAGAGGGTTAATTAGCAGCAGCTTTCCATCATGGCGGCAGAGCGGCGATGTGGGTTCGCCTGTTGTCCTCTAACGGCACGCCGAACCCGGACGCCATGAAGTCACAGAAAGATGCATGAATTTTACTGGTGACTGAGTGAATTTGTTAATTCAGACCATTTCCTGGCTCTGCAACAAAACCAGGATTCACAAAACATTGCTCTGGATATTTAAAGTTAGAAGGTTCTTTATTATTTAATTTCTAATTACTAAGAAAAAATATTTAATTAATATTAAACATTAATAATTAAGTAATTATTCTTAATTATAATAATTCATAATATGAAGTTCCCTTTGGTTTAATAAAGTTTTTAAATTTGAATTTGTTTTTTAATCTGGTGAACATTTCACCCCCAGTTTAGTTGGTTGGTGAGTTTCAATAAATGTCCTCTAGACAACAGTAGAAAATCATTTTGTTTCTTTTTATACCAAATCTGATTTAAACATTTATTTTTTCTTGTGTTCTTTTCAAAAAAAAAAATTCAAAAAGTGGTTTTTATTTCAGTTTTCCCTTCCCTGAGTTGTACGACAGAGTATTACTGCCAGTTTTTGTTATACTGAGGAATTATTTTGTTATTTTATACGACAGAATATTTGGGCCAAGAAAAAGTTAATTATGGGAATAAAATCATAAAAGTCGAAATGTTAATATTATGATGTTAGTCTTCTAATATTTTCACTTTATTTTTGTATTATTTCGATTTTATCCTCGTGCAACTTAAATTTCTTAATATGTTGACTTTATTCCCGTAAAGGTTTTATCTAATAATTTAGGACTTTATTTTGGTAATTTTATTTTATTTTTTTAATTTTTCCTTAGCGCTGATACTGCATAATTGTTTGTGTTGGAGTTCTCATAAAATCACAACTTCATTCTCCTAATATCACGACTTTATTCTGTTGATATTAAGACTTTGTTCTAGTATTATTTCTTATTATTCTTGTAAGGACTTTATCTTAGCCTGACTATCATATTTTGTTGCAGAGTTGATTCAAAGTTCAGATAAACAGAAGCTGTAAAATTCGTCTAACAAGATGGCCGCCTTGGACTTTCTGGCATAACTTTGCACTATGGAAACCCAAGGAGTTCATTGGTGGAAAAAAAATACAGATTTAAAGAGAATTTCATATTAAAAACAGAAAACTTGGACGGCATTAGATGGATGGTTCTGGTTCCGGCCGTACCTGCGTGACCTTCTCTGTGACGTTCTGAGGTCGTTCCTTTGCCTGCGGCGGGCTGAGCAGCTCCATCCTGACGGCCGGATCCTCGCCCTTCATCGGGCCAAAACCAAAACCTCACCTGGAGGAACGATGCAAGTTTAACCTTCAGGGTTCGTACGGCTGCTGGAAATCCTGTAACTTCTGTTAGGTTTTTGGAAAGTGCTTGATTTCTGTGTAAAGTCCTTGAAGGTGCTTGATATTCAAACTGCACAGTTTTGTAATAAATTGCAATCTAACCCTAAAAACCTAAATTTGAAAAACGGTATTTACAGTTGAAACCAGATATTTTTATACACCTAATAAGAAAACACATTTTTTTCTCACTATCTGAAGTTTAATCAAAATAAACTTTTCTTGTTTCACATCAGTTAGAATGAGCAAGAACATTTTTTAGAGATTTAATTTTAATTTGAGCAGGAAGGTAATTTACGTTAACACTATTTGTTTGGGTGTTTATTTTTCCTAATTTTTCAGTGACTTGTTGATTTGTGCAATTGAAATTAATGTTGGTTTATATTTTATAGGTTAAACAACGTTATTTAAATTAAATTAGTGTTTTTAGACCAGTCAAGAGAGAGAGAGACATTTCAAACTACGAGCTGGACGATATATGGCTGAAAAGCATATACAAGCTTTTCCTATCAGTCAATATCAATAATAATTGATTAGTTTTTTTGTTTTAAATATCCGAAATAATGTCAATCTGTTTGTGTGACCTTTTCTGTTTTACCCACAGTTTTCACTCAATGCTGTTGTTTGTTTTTAAGCAGTTATGAGGCAAAGTGGCAAAACTTGAAACTGCTGCAAGTTACTCTACAAGCTGTTGCTAGGTAACCAAAGAATGACTGAGTTGCTAGGTAACCAAAGAGTGAGTGAGTTGCTAGGTAACCAAAGAGTGAGTTAGGTAGTTGGTTCCACCAACCTGGCTTATCTAAAGTCTTTCCTCTTTCAGTGATTACATTGAATATTGGATATTTTATCAATGTATTGATACTGATCACGTGTCTATTGTGATATGTTATTGATTTATTGTCTAGTCCTATTTGAAACCTTAAAATTATGTCATATTTTAGTTTACCTTGACCCTTTTGTAGAATACTATCACAAGACATTTAATCTTTATTCAGTTCATTTGTTTTGTATTTAACTAAAATTTTCTAGACTATAAAAGTTTGAAAACTTACATGAAAATGATTGAAAAGTGTTTGAATTTTAGAGTGGGAAAAGTGTACGACCCTTAAATCTTATTTTGCACCTTTTTATTATTCATCGTAATGATTACATAAGAGTTTGTAATCTAATTGCACTGGTGCTAAAGTTATTTTTAATATACTTTTCTTACACACTTAATAGTAATACTTGGGTAAAAACCAATGGTATTTGTTGGGTGGTAAAAAAAAAATATCTGACTTAGCTCATCAAATCATTAAAAGTATAAAAATAAGTAGAACAAACCTGATTTGATCCAGAAACTTTGACTATTTTAACCAGCACTGGTCGGATCCCTCGTCGTGCTCCAAAGTGTTTTGTTCTGGATCCATGTTTGGGTGAAACTTGCGCTCTTCTTGCTAGCGCTGTGTGACTGCGGATGTCGATGTTGGACCTCCCAGCCTGGCTGGCTCAGAGCGTAGGACTGCCCTGCAGCACACCAACATTGGAAGCCAATCAATGCCACGCTATAGCTGGCAGGAAGCGACGGGAAGATCAATACTGGGCATTGATAACAAAGCGAAGGGGAGACAGTCACTGGGTTTCCCTTTTAGCATCACGTCAGCCTGGCGAAGGTCTGGGGGGAGTTTGATTTGGGAGAAAAAGTTTTATTATTTGCCTTTCAGTGTTGGAAAAACATGAAGAGAAACTTGATGAAATGTGTTGCTCCATTTGAATTTGTTGCCTGCATGTTGTTTATGTTATTGACTGACTGACAGTATGGCAGAATGTAATGATCCATGATGACGTTATCCTAAGTGTCCTTCAGCTGTACCCTTCAGCATCAGTGGCAGTAAAATACATTTTATCAACAAAAACTACTTGAGGAGTTTATATATCTGATGTAAATGGAAGAACGCTCTACAGAACTTTTTTTTGCATCACATTATGCTTTTGTTTAATACATAAATTTATTGGTTCACAATTGAAGGAACCCAAAAAACCGAAAGTTAAAATTCAGTATGGATAAACAATCAGAAAGAAACTACTTCCAACGCTGTTGCCTTTTATCTCATTCAATTAAACACCAGCCTGTTGCCTAGCAACCCACGCTGAACTCCAGTGTCAGCTGGCTTTCCTGCTGTACAATGGCTGCTGGAAAAGACAACTGTTTTGTTGTTCACTTACCATCCAGAAACCACTTGCTGCATTCTTCTTGGTTGTGCAGCGGGATCCACTTCTACTTTTCAAAGATGTACGGTTACATAACTGTGCATCTGTTTGGAGCCATTTTCAAGTGCGAGTGCAAATGTTGAGTTTGGGGGCGTGGCCAGCAGCAGCTTATTTGGGTTTAAAGTGACAGGAGACTCTAAAACAGCTGAAAATAGGCAGAACTGAGCAGACTGAAATCTGTTGATCTAATAATGATTCTCTGCAATAAAGCAATGATTACTTTATAGACCTATCATAACCTGTTCAAGAAAACACACTATGTCACCTTCAAGGTAGTTTACGCACTAGAAACTTTGCTGTATTCGGGTTTGTGTCAAAATGTTTAAGATAACCGCACATGGGGCCACGGAAACATTTTAAAACAAACTTTTTGTACCTTTTTGTACTTTATGTGCTCAATAATAACCAAAAAATTTAAATAGATTTATTGAACTCAACCAACTATCCTAATTTTTGTAGAAAACGGATCAGTAAATTATTGAAAATACAACATAAAAAAGATCCAATTCCTACATTTTTTAGGGTTGATTGGTTTCTGACTTGGGCTGCAGGTTTTGCTTTTGACTGAAAGCATGTCAACAGTTTTGGTTGTTAATAAATAGGAACCTATTTTTTCCACCTAATATATTTTTTAAAGTTGTTATTTATCTGTAAAAGATGCAATCGACTGCTTGGCTCAATTCTAAAATTGAGGTCGGTCACTAAAAATCCTCCAGAGGACCGCAGATGGCCCTCAGGCCGCACTTTGAACACTCCTGCTATAGCCTGTAGACTTACTCTTTATGTTCAAGGAAGCATAATACATCTGGGACTGAAAACCAGTTGATAGATTTTGAATAATGGAGAGAAAAATGTGTTTTCTAAATATAATGGAAATATTTTCCTTTAAATCTGTCACTTTAGCACTTTTCCAACTAAAACTGCTCTTCATCAAAGCTGAATCTGCAGGATGGAAAACAATTCTCTCTTAATGGTTACCACATTTTGATTCTTTTTAATGTTTTCTTTCTCCACAGGTAAAACATCCAAAAGCGTCTCTTCTTGGCCACAACCAGTTTCCAGCTCTTATAGAAGCTATCAGATGGCAAATCCTGCAGTCGCTCCAAACATGCAGCGTCGCCCCGATCGTCTCAGCTGTCGGCCTGGATATTGTCCCACACTCTCACTACATCTGGGAGGTCAGTGAGGGCCTCTATGAGAGAGGAAGCAGCTTCCATCTGCTCCTGATCCAGGCAGGAGTGATTGCGAGTGACGAACTCCAAGCCTGCAGAAGTGATGTGTAACCCCAGTCCCTCCAGGGAGCCGCGCACCTTGTACAGGTCTGACACCGCACAGACAAACTGCAGAGAGACACGCACAGCCAGATGTTACCGTCTCACTAAGACCGGGAAAGGTTTATCTTCTTAAATAGATTACAGTATATATACTGGAAGCAAATGTCATGCAACCCTCCAGGACTGGAAGTGCAACCTTTACAATGCAGAGACATTTTCCAGCAAAAGAAAACTAATTTACCTGACCTTTCACAAAAAGTGAAAGGTCAGTGAAAGATTGATCAATAAACACTATAGGAAGTTTTAAGATAAAGAAAACTTAAACCTTTTTGCAAAAAGAGATTGGATAATTTTTTTTCTAATGAATGTTGATGAATATCAACAATGTAAAAAAACATTTGTGCTTTTTTAATGTTAAAAAAGCTCAAAGTTTAAGACCTGATAAGGAAAATTAACCTAAAAAATATTGTTGATGCTTCTAATGTCATTCCATTGTAACAATTCAATGCAATTATTCTACGAAAATATCAAAAAGTGCTAAAATCTGCATTTATATATATGTAAATATATATATACCCACACATACACACATATTTTTAATTATTATTATTTTCAGCCAGAACTATTTAGTTACTGTGGGAGTTCAAACAAACTTGCAGGTTGAAGACCTCTATTGTAGCGTTTTGGAGTTATTGGCTGTTTTTGGCTAATTCAGATCTCACATTTATATTTCAAATTAAAAACCGTTTGTTTTTATTTGGCATAATTTGTTAGCACAATCTTACATGTGTGAATTTTCAGTTATATTTTTAATTTTGACATAGTGTTGCGACACATTGGGTCATAAATCAGACAAAAACATAAAATCCAAGTAAAATTTTACTTAACTGTGAAAGCTATAAACATAGAAAATGTAAGATTTTTTCTCACTTTACAAGATCTATGCTCGAATGTGGCCGTTATGTAAAATTTATTTCCAGTAAATTTCAGGACACTTCTCGATTATTTTTGTCCAACTATTTAAAACTTGAAAAAAATAAATCATGGGTCACAATATGACAATAAGATATAAGAGAAAGATGCAACTTCTATTATGAATGTAGATTAGCAAAAAAACCCTACAAATTACAGTGAAAAACTGCTACTTCTGCTGGAATAAGACCCATAATTGTTTCCACAGTAAGCCTCCCAGGAATAAGGTGGAAAATGAAATAATCTGCCAGTGGAAGTAGAATTTGGTTGCTAGGTGACGGGCTGGGTTTGCCTAACGTTGCTAGGTAACGGCAAAGTGCCAGTTGATTTGTTAGTGGAACTAGCACTTTTTCATCAACGTTGAGGGATTATTTTCTTTAGACAAGCTTCTATATTTTGCTGAAAAGTTACTTATAAGATGGTTTTAATGCATTTCAAGTGTACTAAGTTATTTGCACTAGAAAAAAGCCCGAAAATACTTGGGATTTTGTGTTTTTGCAGAGTAATTGTGACCCCCATTTCCGAAAGCCTCCAGGGTGAATTATCGTTTTTGTCCACCAGAGGGCAGTGTTAGCACTTTTGCGTTTTTCAGTTTGTACTATTTGCCTCAAATATAATATTCCAACAAAAAAAAGCACAGTTTAAATAGACACAAACATGAGTGTGTTGATGTATAAAATATTGCTGTAGTTCAGTACACATCGATAACCCATTAGAGACTATTGGCTTGATGTAACTGGAGTCTGACCTTCAGCTGGAGCTTCTCCTCCTCATCCTCGGTTTCTTGGACGTCTTCCGCTCCGGCCTCGATGGCCAACTCCAGTGCTTTCTCTGCGGAGACGTCCTCAGCGGGCGCCATCACCACGCCCATCCGGATAAAGTTATGACGAGCTCCGTCAGACAGCGTCCCGCTGCAGACAACAGTGATCACACGCTTTGTTTTCTATCAGAAGTTAACAACAAACTCAGAGTTTTATTGATCGGAAAATTCTAAATAAATATTGAGTTATTGACCATTACCAGTTCTATGGAGAAAAATCAATATAATAGATGTGTCAAATATATGACATAATGTTGTGTTTATCTTCATTTAGGTTTTCAGCATCCTCTGAAATTCATAAGTCTAATGTGTATCGATCTTCATCAATCAATACAAGGCTACATGAAAAGTGGCATTTTCCATTCTGATAATTAATATTCTTTGAAGGGAAATTTTGTTTATAAAGACATCATAATCCATCTTATTCATTGTTTTTGCTGTGAGTGTTTTTATTTTTATTTCCGTTTTATCAATCGTTTATGGTTGTGTGTGATTTTGTTTAAAGTGGCCCTCGTCCTCTTCCGTACACACTTACATTATTATACCAATATCAATATATTACTTGTCACTAAAAGACAATATTATCATTTATAGCAAAGGTTGCTGGGACAATTCATCGTCCATCAGAACAGGCCTAAATACAGTTTAGTGTTTATCCTTATTACACACAGCTTAATAATCATCCTGATTATTCACTTATATTCTCCACATCCTCTCAAATATATGTAACTACATCATTGAAAACATCAGAGAGTTATTAAATATCATCCTTCAATCTATCAACTTTCATAATGGATGAAAAATGTTGTTTTTATTTTGTTTTCAACAACACAACATTGAAAATATCCAGATATGGTGGCAAATACTATAACATGTCAAGATAGTGATAATTGTTCTAAAAATATGGTGAACCCCTGCTAAGACTTTATTTATATTAATGCTTTAGTTTTTAAAGTCGACTTAAGAACTTATAAACAGGAATTAAAAACATCCTGTGGGGAATAAATATGACGTAACACAAACTTCTGTTTAAAAATGGGAAGAAAAAAAAGACATTTAAGTAAAGCTAATGTGGGTTGATCTTCATAAATCAGTTAATGTCCATAAGAAAACTGGCATTTTCAGTTAAAGCTGACCAAATCTACAATCAGAACAACAATTAAAAGGCTCATAACAATTGGAACAATTCCACATAGTGAGAAAAATAGCAAAGGAAATTAAAATAATCTTTAAAAGTTGCTGCTAAAAAAACTGTAGCATGTTTTCTTTAAATGAGATTTTGTGTCTGCAATAACAGACTGACTAGTAATGTTAACAGTATTCACTAGATTAACTCAATCAATAACAGAAATGTTCAATGAATGACAGAAGAAGAGTTTGATGTGTGAGTAAAAGCCTAACGAACAGAACCAGCAGAAAACGCTGCGGTAGCACAGCGGGAGGTTCTGACCGGTTGTTGGTGAGCAGGCGTTTGATCTCCTGGTGGGTCCGTGGGTTGTTGTCAGTTAGAGTCTCGATGAGCAGCGCACACCCGCCGGGCCCCCGCGCTTCGAACATGTGCTGGGACGCGGGTCTGGCTTTTTCCTGGGTGCAAAACATGAAATCATGGTTTTAATAGAACAAAAACTGCATTAATTCGTATTTATTTTTACATCAAATAAATATGCTACAGAGCAAAGTTGGTGGCATTAACTAACTCACTCGCTCACTCTTTGGTTACCTAGCAACTCGCTCACTCTTTGGTTACCTAGCAACATGCTCATTCTTTGGTTACCTAGCAACAATCTGTTGAGTGACTGGCGCAGCAGCAGTTTAAGTTTTCTCCATTGTGCCTCATAACTGCTTAAAAATTAAAAGCAACGGTAGGGAGTTAAAACTGTGGATAAAACTGAAAGTGTTATGCCACTAGTTCAGTAGTATTTCACATATTTTAAACAGAAAACTAATCAATAATTATTGATATCGACCGAAAGGAAACGCTTGTATCGTGATTTGTTTTTCGCCAAGTCATCCAGCCCTACTGAAACATTAAATATAACGCACTCTGTCACAATTAAAATTAAGAAAAGATGAAAGTAGCTCATTTATGCTAGCTTGACTTTGAGAATCTTAGCAATCTTAGATGTGCTGTGGAATTTGGTGCATTTCGGTTCACTTAAAAAAATTAAAAAAGGCGACCCACACACCAACTTTCTGACAGATCTTCAGTAGAGCAGGTGTTTAAATTAGCTAATCAATCATTGCTGTGACTATCACTTATTAATAATCGTAACATAAACATGTTTTCAGGCTTGTGTGGGAAATGTTTGCGTGTTTTTTTATTTGAATCTTGACACATTAGTGGTGTTGTTAATCGGTTGCTATGGCTGAGTTTGTGTGCAGTATAGCTACAACCAGATTTAATTTTGTTAACGGAGTTGCTCTGCAACGGCATTAGCAACAGATGGTGAGCAAAAAAATTGCCTTTTTGCCCTCCAGCGCTGTATGGCTGCGCAATATTTCCAGATGTAAACGACAACATGCAGCGTTGCGATATAAACGAACTGAAAACTTAATTGAAGACTCATCTAGGATGCAGGTGATTCTGCCGCCCCACTGACATGCCACCCTGGGTGTGTGTCATGTCTACCACCTCAATCACCACTAATATTGAAAATATGAACCTACCGCATTCTTGATTGCTGCATCTATGGATGCTTTGGGGATGTTCTTGCTCCTGCATTGCTCCACTAAGTTGGCCAAGTTTATATTCAGTTCTGGGTTGGATCCACCTTCTGCAGATTAACAACAAATTAAAAATAAATAGCTACAATTACAAGAATTAAAAATAAAACATGAAGGCAGCCTGGACTCACCCTTCACAGCTATTCTTATCATCATCCCAAACTTCGCGATCATTTTCCCTCTCGCCTCATCCTTCGGACCCTTGATGTGCTTGACCTTTGACCATTTGTTGTGACCTGCGCAGAAGGCGGTGCTCAGTCGCAGCGTGCGGACGGGACCCTTCCAGCACGGCGGGGACAGCCCGCATGAAGCCGTTAAAGGGACGCGCCGCACCGGAGCCGTCCGGACCAGCCGTGATGGGCGCTGGGTCCGCAAAGCCCTGAGCAGAGTGAGCCCCAGCATGCCCTTCACACCCACACAACCACAGCTATAGTGAGCGCGGAGGTCCGCTAATCCCGCTGCACATGTGGAGGCGGATTTCCTTCATGCAGCCGCAACTCTGCCTTCCTAAATAAGTCAGCCAACTATAATGAACCGTTTTAATTCAAATACTGCATGAAGCTGCCCAAAGTTCTTTGATTTACAGCTGTGACAGTTCAGGAGCGCAGCTGCCCTTGTTGTGGAACCTCTACTTCCGGGGTTCCAGTGACGTAACACACCGACCTGTCAAAGTAAAAGCAGTGTAAGGTTAAGCGGATAAAACGAACAAACAAAATGAAAAAAATATTTTTTATAAAACACAAGCACCTAAACCTTTCTGTTACATGTATAATGGATCATAATGAACAGGAAAAGATTTTGTGTTTGATTGCTAAAGATGTCAACATGGGGTAGACTTCATTCATAACAGATATAATTTGTTTAGACTAGAAATTATGACATGTCAAAAATGTAAATATGTATAAAATGGGACATATTTGGATAAGACAAATGAGGGTAGGATTTAATAAGATTAATCTTCTTCCTACTCCTTTACAAACTGTACATGGAAGTTTTTTGTGTTTGATTATTGTTATGATATATATTTTAAAAATTTCTTTATTTTATTTTTACATTTTACTTATTTGGAATAAATAAGGATTTAATTAATTTATTATTTTTTTGTCATTAATTAAATTCCTTTGATTAGATGGGCTTTTATAAACAGGATATTTAAGATACTAGAAAGAAATTGACCATTAAAATAATTAATGGTGATTTTAACAATAATAATAATGTAAATAGTTATAAACATGAAGCAGAGGAATTAAAACATAATCCCTTATTGTTACTATTATTGTTATTATTAGTAGTAATAGTAGTCTGAGCACTAATAACAGTAGTAATATCAATAGTAATAGAACTAATTGTTCTAGCAGTGGTACTAATAGTAATAGTTATTGCATTATTATTGTTTCTGTAGTACTACTTTCATAAATATAAGTTGTGGAAGTTAATTGATAACAGCAATAATTATAGCAGAACTAATCATAGTTAAATTATTAGTAATAATAATAGTAGGGGTAGTAAGAGTAGTACTCATTGTAATAGTACTAATAACAATATTGGTAACAATATTTACAGTTGTTACTAATTATAGTGGCACTAATAATAGTAAAAGTAGTTGCAGTAGTGGTGGTACTAATAGTTATTTAGATATAGTTATTGTTACTAGTAGTTGTAGTAGTAGTTCTAATTTATTGAAATACTACTAATAATCAATTGATTGTCTCAATATCAGTAAATGTTTTAGTAATGGTGCAGTTTCAACCACAAACTGCACCATTGTAATAATAGTAGCATTAGCAGTGGTAGTAATAGTAGTAGTTATATTTGTACTAGCAGTAGTAGTTGCTGTCATATTATATCAACAGTATCAGTAGCTGTAGCCGTAAAATTAGTAGTAATACTTTTAGAAGTGCGAATAGGACAGTCGTAATAGTAATAATTTTACTTGCACCAGTAATAATTATAGCAGTACTAGTGGTGTTGAAAGTAATAGCAATATCAGTATTAGCAGTGGTGTTAGTAGTACTATTTACAGGCGTAGTAGTAACAGCAGTAATAGTAGTAATAGCAGTAGTAGTAGTAGTAACAGCAGTAATAGTAGTAATAGCAGTAGTAGTAGTAGTAGCAGCAGTAGTAATAGCAGTAGTAGTAGTAGCAGCAGTAGTAATAGCAGTAGTAGTAGTAACAGCAGTAATAGTTGTAATAGCAGTAGTAGTAGTAGCAGCAGTAGTAATAGCAGTAGTAGTAGTGGCAGCAGTAGTAATAGCAGTAGTAGTAGTAACAGCAGTAATAGTTGTAATAGCAGTAGTAGTAGTAGCAGCAGTAGTAATAGCAGTAGTAGTAGTAATAAAAGTGTCAGCAGAATGAAGAATGCCAACATAAATCAGGCAGCATCTCCACTTGTCTGCTTCATCTTTGGACTCACTTTCCAGATGCCTGAAAGCTCCACGTTCATCTGCTGAAGTAATTACACACGAGTACAAACACCGTGAGGATGTCCGGCCACCATAAAACCGAGGAAGGAGGCAGGTTCTGCCAGCTCCCAGACAAAAACATGTTTCTCTGTGAAATCTAGGTACTACAACACCACTTACAAAACGAAACAAACCGTGTGAATATTCCAGCTGAAGCTGGTAAGAGTGTCGTTATATTCTGTCCTGACATGGGCTGAACAGCCACGCAGAAAGGAAGAAGCCACTGCTCTAAAAGCCAGATTACAGTTCGTCTGATAAAACCTACATTTAATGTTTGATCGTTATGTCAGTTGTTACATTTAGAGTAAATCAGTGGAACTTCTGTAACCCAACTGTGAAGTCCTGGTGAGGCAGCATCATGCTGTGGGGCAAGTTGGAGTAATGAGGAAATAACATCATGTGAAAAACTGAAGCAACATTTCAAGACATCAGCAGAATCTGACAAATATTCAGCCACATGTGTCACAAACTGGCTTATAGGATAATAGTTATTATTATTATAAAAACAAAGAGGCTTAACAGCATGCAACTTTTACAAAAATATGTTTTTACTATACTTATTAAAACTGTTGCCATGTTGTGATAGTTTGTTACAAGACAGAAAATTTATGAAAAAAAATCTTAACGCCTTCTCCGGCTGCTGCTTCGGTTGTTTTTATTAAAAAAAACAACCAATCAGAACCTGGAGGAGGTTCTTAGCGCTGTCTATTAATCTCATGTACTCGCTGGTGGAAAAATAACTTACCACTACATCAGTGGCCTTGCTAACTATCTTTAGCTCTAGTTAGGATTTGTTGACTCTTGAAAGGAGGGCCAGATTGTGATTGACAGCGTTAAAACCCGCCCCTGGCTCTGATTGGTTGTTTCTAGTTCGCAGAGGGAGAATCAAAGGAGCTCGATTTTCTCTCATGCTGTACTGTCACGACATAGTAACAGTTTGAACAAATATGTTCAAAATATTTTCTTTTAAAGTTACATACTGCAACTTTAAATAATAATTATTATTATAATAAAAAAACCAAAGTGGATTAAGGATAACAAGGTCTTGGAGTGGGCATCATAAATCCCTGATTTTAATCCGACGTTTAAAGAAGAAAACATTTAATCCAAGTTTTTAGTTTAAAAATCTATTCCACCAAATTCTGCAGAGATGTGTGGAAATTTATAAATTTTAAAAGTTTTGCAAAGATCTTGAAAACATTAGTTCTCTAACAGAAATAATCTGTGAATCCTAACTGACCTACAGTAGGAGAAACCTGGTTTGATTTAACGCCACACTGTGAGAAATTGGCTGTGCCTTTTTATCCAGTTTATATGGAAGAATCTCCTATAGCAGTCAGTCTCACAGCGAACCAGAATAAGCCTCTGACTTAAGACTGTTGTAATACGCTCTTATGGCTGTCATGGGAAGCTAACAGCTCAGTATCTTTTCATCAGAGATGATATTCCACAATAACATCCTGGATGACATCAGCAGCTTTTAGGAAGCTCTGCTAATCCACCTCGTTTGCTTCTGCTGCTCCGCTTGGAGTCGGGGAAATTATCTTTGCCCATCATGATGGATGGTAGAGATGTTTTGAACTTCCTCCTCCTCTCTCCACTCTTTGCTCTGCATCCATGAAGCCTCCTTCTTCAACTCCTGGAATTTGGGGTCAGAGGTCAGGTATTAATTGAGATTTTGAGACGCTAATCAGCCGCAGCGAGTTGTAAAAACAAAACCTTGTTGTCCCAAAGTTAAAAAAAATATGAGCACAACATCCAAAACCTGCAAGAATAATTGTTTAAAAAAGTAAAAAATTATGAACAAAGTTTATGAAAACAAGAAATGGTGCCGATTTCTTATTTAATTCAGGTCAGTAAGATGTTTCACATTGCAGATACACGTGTAAAAACTTTTATTCATGCTTTCGACATTACTTTTAGCAATTTATTGATTGAGAAAACGTGTGGGAAACAAAAAAAAAGAATCCAAACCCAAACATCAGCTCGTGCTTTTGCTGTCTCTGCAAGTGTCAGAAGGTTAGAGGTTAGCACTGAAGATAAACATTTATCTAATATGCAAACATCAAAAGTCTTTGTGAAACCTGTTTGTGGCCTAAAAAATCATTGGTTTCCAGGCACTGAGGGGAAGTATTATTGTTTTTATTAAATAATATGGCGTCTAAAAGTAGGACAAATATGAGAATAATGAAGTTTTATCAAAAATCAAAGCTATTTTCTGTGTAAAACCTGTATAAATATGTGTGTAAGGGAAACTGAAGGGCAGGGGTTGTTATGTGGGCACTTACCATGGTAGTAAACCAGACTTTATGTGATGTGAACGTTAAATTGAGTGGCAGCAGTAAAAAAGATAATTACTCCACTGCCTGGCTTGGAAAAGAAAGTTCAAGCAGGCGTGAGGTAACCAGAGACAGATGACAGGAGAGGAGGAAGAGGAGGAGGAGGAGCGGAAAGGGTTAAAAACTCAGCCAATAAAGGCCAACCCATCTCAGCCCAACGGGCCAGAGAGCCGTGAAAACTGAAGCTTTCATCCTCTGCGCTCAGTCTGATGGCTCTGCGTCCCACTGAAATGTCTAAACATTAAGGGAAAATAATAATAATAATTTTATTTTTTTTAACTTATTCCTGCATGTCAGGAAAAAACCTTTTTATTTTGGACTTATTAACAAAATGTGAGCACTGATGGGACACGAGAACAACAAACCTGCAGAAGTTTAAGTCGGCAGTGCGACCTGAGGAGCGGCGTGTTGTCAGAGGCTGCAGGGAAAGTTGTGCGTTTCTCTTTCTGAGGCTTTTTTCACTAAAATAAATAATGTCATCTCTGCAGGGAGTTTATGCTGCGGCTCTTTTTCACTGCATGATGACAGCTGCTGCACTGGTGAGTTTATTTCTGCTATAAATGATCGTTTCAAAGAACACAAGTTACTCAGTATTTGGGTTTTTTTCCAGCAAGACTGATTGAAGAAGTAATTGATTTCACTAATTTGAATCAGTTTTCAGTTTGTTTACCTCTAATTTTGATTAATTAATTTATTTTCTGTGTATTTTTACAATATTTTGTTATATATATTTGTGGAAAGATGCTTATTTAGTATTATTTCTCTGTGCCTTCTTGCAAATATTATTAATTTGGGGCTGTTTACGAAACTTCTAATAAATGTTATTCAAACAAGTTCTGATTCTCATAGAGGAATATCACTTCAAAGTATTTCCAGAGGTGGAACATTTCACTTATTTGTGACTTAATCTAATTATTTCCCTTCTGAATACATTAAAAATAATGTGTCAATGCTTTGATAAGAGAGATATTTCTGTCTTTTTCCTAAATTTTCCCAAAATTTTAAAGGCAAATGCTGCAAAAATTGACCTAAAAATCTAAGAAGAGAAGCAAACTTTGGCTTTGTTTGGTTTCTAAAAGTCTAAACTTTGTCAGACTGTGGGAAAATACAAAACATAGTTTTTAAATGATAACATGAAGGCTTATCTAATACCTGAGGTGAAGAGGGGGCCAGCTTTAGGAACAACAACTGGAACCAATTTTGATAACCCTGCTGGATTTATCAACAGCGACTCTGCAGGACTGACACTGACCTGCAAAGCTGCTAATTTTTGGTTCCATTGCACAGTTTCTTTGTTCCTTAAACATGAAGCTCACCCTTAATGGACAAAAAGAAACATCTGTTTTATTACAGAAAGTAAAATATGACACAAACAGAGGCGAATAATGCATATAACCTGAAGACAGTTCATTGAAAACAGACAAGAACTCAACAAATCAACCATGAAAAGAAACATGTGGATGCAAAAACCATCAAACTAAAATACAAAACAATTAAATTACGAAAAAAATTTTATTATTTATTTATATAGCACAACAAATGTCAACTAAAGCCACATTCAGTTACATTCAAATTGTTCCTATCAAACAGAACAGTAAGGTGAATTAATTATTCAAAGTAGTTAAAAAAGTTTAAGTCTAAGGAAACCCAACTCACAGGGACAAAAATAGGAACATTTAAGCCCAATTTTGACCTAAAAACACATAAAAATAAAAAAAAAAGGACCAAAAAAACCCCCAACAAAAACACAAAGTAGCATGATCAGAAACAGAGTAGCTAAAAATACATGAAAAATGGCTAATTTAGTCCTCGGCATCCTTGGAATAATAAGTGAAACTAGTCAATGGATAAAAACAGAACAAAAATCTCTAAAAAGTTAAAAACAGAGCAGGGAAAAAATGTGTTTAAACATGACCAAATATGTACGTTGGTCCAAGTATGTAGCCAGGACCAAAACAATCAGCAGTCATATCTCTGTGATTTATTACAGCCTCAGTTCTCAGCAGCACAAGCAGGGAAGCATTTTCACACACATGTTGCTTCATAATCCAGGTTTCAGCTGGAAGTCAGTCAAAAAGCTTTCATCTTAAGATTTTTAATCTAATTACACTCTCTCCTCTTTCTCAGCTTTAATTTACTGACTTTTACCATTAAATGTTTTTTTTTGTTTTGTTTTGCACATTCGGTGTCTTTGTTCTGTTTTCTTTTGCCCGGCACACCACACTATCAGTTCTGAAGTTATCTGTTCTACCACGAAGGCTTAAGGGTGTCTTTAGACGCTGTTTTTACTCGTACACTGCAAAAAACACAAATTTTACCAAGTATTTTTGTGGTACGAGTAACCTTTCAGCACACTACATCCATTGGCAGAATATTTCACTTATAACATGGAAAAAATGTCTTGTTATAAATTATTTTAATCCAGATTAAGTAATTATTGACTTAAAACAAGCTGCTATATCTTGCTAAAAAGTTACTTTTGTCTTATTTAAGATATTTGCAGTAGAAACTAGACCAAAAATACTTGGTTTATTTTTGAAACTTTCTCCCTGGGGGACTTTGGATGGCATTTTTACTCACACAAAATCTTTGCAAACATTTTTGGTCTATTTTCTAGTGCAGATATTTTATAACACTTGAAATTATTTTGTAACCAGGTTGCTGTGTATTGCAGATTTCTGCCCAGGTCCCTCTTGAAAATGAGATCCAGATCTCAACGGGGTCTACCTGGTTAAATAAAGATCTCAACGGGGTTTACCTGGTTAAATAAAGATCTCAACGGGGTTTACCTGGTTAAATAAAGATCTCAACGGGGTTTACCTGGTTAAATAAAGATCTCAACGGGGTTTACCTGGTTAAATAAAGATCTCAACGGGGTTTACCTGGTTAAATAAAGATCTCAACGGGGTTTACCTGGTTAAATAAAGGAAATTTAAAAAAAAAAAATAATAATAAGACATAAGTAACTCTTCAGCAAGATATAACAGCTTGTTTTAAGTCAACAATTCCTAAATATTGATGAAAAAGTGCTAGTTCCACTGGCACCGTTACCTGGCAACCCCAGCCGAGCCCTGCCCGTTACCTAGCAACCCAATTCTACTTCCACTAGCAGACTATTTCACATATAACAAGATATTTATCCCATGGTAGAAGTGAATTAATCTGAAGTTTTTCATCACATTAATACAAATGTCTTAGTTCACTTGAATTAAGACTTCCTTACAAGTAACTTTTCATCAAGAAATAAGAGCTTGTTTAGAGTCAACGTTTCCTTTATTTTGATTAAAAAAAAGTTCTAGTTTCACAAGCAGATTATTTCATTTCTAATAAGACATTTTTCCATGTTATAAGGGAAATAATCTGCCAATGGAACTAGAACTTTTTCATCAATATTAAGGAATTACTGACTCTAAACAAGCTCTTATTTCTTACTGAAAAGTTATTTGTAACTAAGTTTTGTCTTATTTCTCGTTTGGATTAGAAAGAAGACCAAAAATACTTGGTAAAATTAGTGTTTTTGCAGTGTACTACAGCCATTCGTTGTGGCCTCTAATGAGGTGAGAGAGGCTGTGGTTTCTTTCATGTTTCCTTCAGATCCTCTGCGGCTTCCCAAGCGAACTGTCGGATGCGGTCTTTGGAGGACTTTCTGTTTCTGCGACGGCTCCGTCTATAGATAGCGTCTCTCAGAAAGTGCATTCCTGGCTCATCGGGATTCTTTGTTCTCCTGAAAACGCAGCACTTAAAGCGATGACGTGACCCAACCGAACTGCAACCCTTCAATCTTCTCCGCTAGAAATTACCTGTCTGCTGCTTCTTGCGTCACAGATCCTCCAGCTTTCACTCGCCGGATCGTGAGCACAGAGCTACATACACCTCCTGTCTTGATCACTAAATCTCCCCTCGGGTCGATTTGGAGTACCGGCCCGCTGACAGAGTTACAATCTCAAGATCAGTCAGCCTGAAAATCACTTGGCTGGAAGATGAGTCCCGCGAGGGTTAATGCTCTCACAGGTCAACAGGGAATGGATGTAAAGACTAATTGTTTTGCTTAAATGTAATATCTGTCAGGAGCAAAACCCCTCGGTACAAGAGAAAAATGTGAAGGACCTCCTTATACTGATGTTGATTGTTTTTGCTGAAGCACAAAATCGATGCATGTTGAAGTATGATGGTGGCAAATGTGTTGTACGAACCTTTCACTGTAAAAAACACAAAATCTTACCAAGTATTTTTGGTCTGGTTTCCAGTTCAAATATTTTAGTTCACTTGAAATAAGACAAATCTAACTTAGAAAGTAAATTTTCAGCAAGATATAGTAGCTTAAGTAAATATTTCCTTAATATTGATTAAAAAAAGTACTAGTTCCGCTAGCGCCGTTACCTAGCAACCCCAGCCAAGATCAGCCCGTTACCTAGCAACCAAGTTCTAGTTCCGCTGGCAGATTATTTCACTTACAACCTGGAGAAAACATCTTGTTATAAATAAAGTAATCTACAACTTTTACCAATATTAAGGAATTTTTGTCTTAAAAAAAGGTTCCCATCTTACTGAAAAGTTACTTAAAAGCTTATTTTGTGTTATTTCCATACATTTGCAATAGAAGTAGATGAGAAACATTTTGTAATATTTTGTATTTATACTTTGACAATACAAAATCATGCCAACTATTTTAGTCTAGTTTCTAGTGTAAATATCTTAGTACACTTGAGTTAAGACAAAACTAATTTACAAGTAACTTTTCAAGAAGATAGGAGATTGTTTTAAGACCAAATTTTATTAATATTGATAAAACATACTAGTACAAATTGCAGATTGTTTCACTTATGTCAGGGGAAAAAACATTTTGTTTTAAGCACTTTTTATCAATATTAAGGAATTTGCTTCTAAGTTTTGACTTATTTCTAGCGCACTAAGATGTTTGCAATAGAACTAGATCAAAAATACTTTGTAATATTTTGTATTTATACTTTAAGGTAATCTCCACTGCAAAAACACACAATCTTACCAAATATTTTAGTCTTGTTTCTAGTGTAAATATCTTTGTGCACTTTAAATAAGACAAAACTAACTTACAAGTAACTTTTCAGAAAAATTGGAACTTGTTTTAAGACAAGATGTTTTAAGATAAAATTGCAGATTATTTCACTTATATGAAGTTAAACTAGAACTTTTACATCAACATTAAGGAAGTATTGATTTAAAATAAGCTCCTGTCTTGCTGAAAAGTTACCTGTAAGTTTGTTTTTTTTCTTATTTTAAAAGTGCTAAGATAATTTCACTAGAAATTAGATCATAAATACTTGGTAAAATTTGTTATTTTTTCCAGTGTAGTAGTTGTCAGCATATACAACGTGTCCAGTACCAGCCGAGAACAAACAAGGGTTTTCCTTCATCCTTGTTTGTTGAAGGAGGATTGACCTCTTCAGAGGATTGACCTCTTCAGAGGAACCATCACTATGAGCTGTGAAACGCAGCTCACTGCTGTTAGCTTACCTTTTATGGCCCGTGCCAACAGTGTCACTTAACACATTTCAAGTTATATGAACTGGCCCAGCTGGGATTTTGTCTGTTTAACAAGAATTTTGTTTGGCTTCTGAGGAAGGCAGCTGTGAAAAGAAAAGGCCCATATCCTTCACTCCTGATGACACATAAACCCAGATACAGAAAGGTTCTGCCTGCCTAAAACTACAGCTATAAACTACCATAAAGATGACCTATAATGCTTTCTTAAAGAGGTTAGGATAAGTTTATGGGCTATACAAAACATGTTTATTACTTTCTTTTCCCACAAAATCAATCTTAGAGAATCAGTTTTGCCTGTTTTGAGTTCCTTTCAGAATGTCTGCGGTTGCTAGGTAACGGGCTGGGCTTGGCCAGGGTTGCTTGGTAACCATGGAAGGCCTGTCAGATTCACATTAAAAAAAAAATTCTTTACTGATCCCAAAAGGAAATCAAACATTGTTGTAGCTCATTATTTCAAACTATTTACAGAGTTATCATAGATAATGATGGCTGTTGGCAGGAAAGATCTCCTGTAGCGGTCTGTTTTACAGCGTATCTGAAGAAGCCTCTGACTGAAGACACTCAGTTTTCCCAGGGCAGTCTCATAAATTTTCTTAATTTTATGAAGAATACTTCTTTGCATGAAAGGTTGAACCTGCTCATTAAGTTATTTCCAGAAAATGGCTGGGTGTGTTTTTGATTTTTTTTTTTTTAAGAACTTGGGTTGTTTTTAGAATCAGTTGAGTATAAAAATAAAATTTTACATAATAGTTCCCCTTCAAAAGTCAATTTACAGGTAAAAAAAAACAAAACAAAAACAAACATTTATTCTCTCAAGAAAGCTAAAAATAACCATCTGCAGTCTTCCAGATAGCCAGAGATTGATTGACATCTCCGTCACCTCTGTTTCTCCGGTTGACTCGCAGCTTGTTTTGCTGCTGTGTTGTGAAATGTTCCCGGGAACACAGAGCTGTCTGTGTAGCTTAGCTCTGACCAGCGCCGCCGCGGTGCCGAGGTCGGCCGCTGCCCTGCCGCTGAGCAAGGCGAGGTAGCAGGGGTTCATCACATACCACACCCTCTCACAAAAATTTCACAACACCTGGAGGCAGCACATCCGCTCCTTGAACGGCTTGACGGATCGCTTTACTTGGAAAGAGACCTCTGACCTTTAATAGAAACGTCTCTGTTGCTGTGGGAATTTGCGAATAATCGAAAGGTTTGAGCTCAAGGTGTTCACAGGCCTTTCTTCTACGAAGAAGATTGAAGACTCCAGATATTCTCTTCTCCACACAAAGACAATTTATGCAAACTACTCCCACTTATATTCAGCTAAACGTAGCAAATATGCTTTTTCTAGACATCAGTAAGTTAATTATAGCTGGATATTTAACCAACTTTGAAACAATTCATTCAAACCGACTGGATTTTAGCGCAGACCAGATTTTAGTAGCAGCTAGTTACGTTTACTCTAGTAACTTTTTGGAAAAAAAAAAGAAAAAAAAGTACTTTTATGAGTATTTTTACTTTTACTTGAGTAATTTTACTATGTAGTATCACTACTTTTATATGAGTAAAATTTCTGGATTTTCTACCAACTGAATGAAAAACAAAATGTTTTAACCACAAATTCACCAGACACAGACCTGCAGTTTTGGTTAAAGTTTTAAAAGTGTTTTATTAAAAGAATCTGATTTGAAACAAATTATTTTTTGCCTGATTTTGTTATTTTTTTGTTTCTTATATGAATTATTGTCATTTTCATCCCTAAAATACCAAAATTTTCACTTAACTTTCCATCTGATGATGTAATTTTTAAATGTTAAATGACTGCTCAATTTCTTTTTAGCAATGCTAACTCTTAAGCATCGTCAGCATTAGTTCTGCTAAGGCTAACGCGCTACACCAACATGGTAATTAGCCGAAGCTAATGCTAAAGTCCTAATGAATTAGTGCTCTGAAAAAATTCACATATGCACATTTTTGCATTTCTGTTTCATGAAAGTGATGTATTCTGAACACATACCTGCCATTTTCTCAAAGTTTCATGAATCAAAAACAGGATGTGAGGAAACAGAACGGGCTCGTAAATAGTCTTTACCAACTTCAAAATAAGAGCATGAGTATAAACATTTACCATTAATTTAAGAGTTCAAAACAGTCGATAACTGAAACTTCAACACAGACGAGGAACTGAAAGTTTACAAAGCAGATAAGTAAATAAAAAATAACACAAAAGTAACTTTTCAGCAAAATGTAGGAGTTTGTTTTAAGTTAATAATTCCTTAATATTGATGTAAAGTAGTAGTTCCTCCAGCAGATTATTTCAGATATAGCAAAACTTTTTATCATGTTATAAGTGAAATAATCTGCCAGTGGAACTAGTACTTTTTTAAAATATCAAAATAAAGGAATTATTTACTTAAAACAAACTCCTATATTTTGATAAAACATTACTTGTAAGTTAGTTTTGTCTTATTTCAAGTGGACTAACATACTTTCAGTAGAAACTAGACCAAAAATACTTGGTAAGATTTGTTTTTTTGCAGCGTAGATTTTAACTGATCACCTTGAAATTTCCTGTTTTAAAGAACAAAGTCAAATAAATCATTTTCCTTCATTTGAACATAATTACCAATTTGTCAGGTTGAAACAAATGGTGTAAATATTTAGGTAAACAGAGATACTTGTGGCTCTCGGGTTGAACTCCTGTTTCTAAGAATGATGGAAGTTTAATGTTATCTCGTCTGTTGCAGATAGACGCCGATGACGTCATCACGCGAGACGAGCAGATCTTTGTTCTGATTGGTGCACACGCCCGGTGTGAGAGGAGTATCCGTGCACAAATGGCCCTCATCAAAGGTCCGAGTGCTGCTTGCTTTCATTTTTAGGGGATATCTGCTGTCTAAATAATAATAATAATAATACATTTTATTTATAATGCACTTTACATTCCTAAGAATCCCAATATGCAACAAGAACTCCTCGCTTGTATTAATTATCTTGTATCAGATGTAATATCCAACCAATATCCTCCTGAGGGTTATCTGGGGCTGCAGCGCAGATTTATTGTGATGGGAAAATTTTAATTTAGGCTCCAAAGAAGAGGCTGTGTCAGAGCCGATGAATTACGGTTGCCTTAGGAGGAGGATTTCCTGAGACGAAGAGCAACACGAGGAAAACATGTCAGAGTAAAGTGGCTCTAAGTAGCTGCTCCAGTCTTCCCAGCGCAAGTTTATACACAGTTGTACTGGTGTAGAAAGATTTACTGGGTTGTTCCTAATTTCAGATCTAAATGTTCCCCGTCTAAAGCAAAGATCCCAGTACAACACTGAGACTTTTAGAGAGGAAAAAGGAAACTTTACTCAGCAAGAGAGAAACATGGATGGATGGATGGATGGTTCAATGTATGTATGGATGGATGATGGTTGGATGATGGATGGATGTATGTATGGTTGGATGGAAAAGCAGCAGCCTAGGTATCCAGTAACTGTTGGCTGAAGTTCCAGCCTCAGATAATCAACTGTCTAAACTTTAATCCAGTTTCATGTTGAAGCTCATAAACCACTTCACACTTTAAACTGTTGGCGTCTTCACTGTTTAAACACAATAAATTCAGAGTAAATGAGAGTTAAACTCTTTAATAGTGTCAAACTTTAGACTAAACCCATGTCAAACTGCTTTATTCTGTTTATTTTACTCTAAAAGCAGCAATACGTCTCATTTAACAGTCATTTACACTTTGAACCCATTAGTGAAACATTCGCTGAGGCAACCAATCAAATAAGGCGACGTTTTGCGATAAACTTCTCCACAATCTAATTGGTGTGGCTTCCAGCCGGCTATCAGGAATAATCTGGTTTTCTGACTCAAGGGTATTTCTGAATCCAGGCTCCAAACGAGGGGAAGCAACGATCACAGCAGCAGCAGCTGCCGCTAGCAGTTCGTTGCTTTGCAGCTGGATCGTGACTCAAACACAGAAGGCGATTATAAAAAGTCACAAATCCAAGGATTAAAGTCTTAAAAGGAGCAGCTGTGGCTTGGTGGAAAAGACAGAAAGTTCTCAACGGCAGGGAAAATAAAACTCTCCTGTTGAAATGTCCTGATGGTTATTTGGAAAAACTCTTCACAACAACATCATCAGCGTAAAAACAAACTTTGGGAGCGAAAGCAGGAATTCACAGAAAAGCAGTAAATGTAGATTTAGGAGAGGATTCCCAATCATCTCCCCAGTGATAGCAAAACTAAAATGAAAATAATTACAAATAATTAAAATTATCAAAAATCACAACCGAGTTATTTAATCTGCTGCAGAAACAGCAAAAATGATTCAATTACATTTATTTTATGGTTAATTATTGTACATTTTACACATTTATCAACATTTTATAAGAACTATTATAAAGTATTTAAATATTTAAATGCTAAATCTGTCATCTGCTAAGTATTTTAATGATATCTGTTGCATGATGTGTGTCTTTATCCTCTGCTAATTGTGATAAACTAAACAATAAACTAATTATGTCTAATGATGTTGTTGAAAGAAATTAATATCTAATTGCTAAATTCTGTGAATTATAATTAATTATAATGGTTCAACCACCAAATTTACCTTATTATGTATCAATATGCACAGTGGAAACCGTTTTAGCACAAAAGGTAAAAGCTAACAGCTACAGCAGGGGTACCCAAAGTGTGGGACGGGGGCCTTTTCTGGCCCTAGAAATGATTTTGATTGGCCTCTTACCACAAATCAGGAATTATATAAAGAATTGACAACCCAAAAACTTTCACAAATATCAGTTTTTTTGTTAATTATGCAACAGTCTGAAGCCCTTTTTCATGTTTTAGGTGATTAATAATATAAAGATTTAATAAAAAATATTGTTTATTGTTGAGCATTTAAAAAAGATCACAATAAACTCATTATTGCATTTCTAGTTTAATGAATTTGGCAAAAAGTTTAGACACTAATTTACAGTTTTTCTCATTTCTTCTCAACCAACTGCATGTCTTGTAGCTTTGCACCTCATTTCAGCTTCCTAATCTGAATTTTTAAAAAATATTTTACAAAACATCATCAAATAGGTGAATTTTCTGCAATTAATTTGAGCTACATTGTAAAATAAATATAATATATGTTTCCAATCTAGAGGCTGGAAGAACAAGGATTAGCTAAGCTACTTTGTAGCCACAGCTGCCATTTTTCAGGCTTCTTGCACATTTTTACTAATGTTGCCAAAAACTGTGGGGCATAAAAAACAACCGTTAAATTGGGCAGAAACATTTTGGGTGGCAGGATAATCTGCAACACTTCTACAACCAGACCAAGATGATTAACTGATTATCCAGGAATTTATTTTAGCCTCTCAGTCCAGGGCCCAGTAATCCCCAAAGGTCCTGCTAACTTGGTTTGTAGGCTGATGAATACAAAACTGTTTATGTGCAAATCAAAACAGTTGTTCCATGGGGATTTGCCAGATGAAAACGATTAGCATTAAGCTAATTAGACCTTTTCCTGCTTCTTATTTATACTAATGTGGCTACATCCTGTTTCTCATCATTTTTCAAGACGGGGACTGTTCTCCAGAGTGGGATGGGATTATCTGCTGGCCCCGGAGCCGAGCGGGCCAGCTGGTCTCAGTGCAGTGCCCTGCATACATCTATGACTTCAACCACAGAGGTAGCACAACGAAACACACACCAACAGAAGAAATCACTGGAAACTACAACAAAAATCAAAGAAATTTTGGAAATTTCCTGAAAGAATTTCAGAAATTTTGAGATTAATCTAGGACACTTTCTAGTAAAGACAAGGAACATTTTGAGCTTGAATGAAAAGTCAAATAATTGCTAGAAAAACTCAGAAATGTTGAGATTAATCTTAGAAATTTCCTATAGAAAACATGCACATTTCTGAACTTGAAAAGTCAAAAATGTTCTAGAAAGAACTCAGATTTTTTTTTTTAGATAAATCTCTTAAATTTACTGGATAAAACTAGGAAATTTCTGAGTTTTAAAATTCATTAGAAAATAAACTCAGAAATTTTTAGATCAATCTCAAAACTTTCAATTTTAAATACTCAGGGATTTTCAGGTTTTTTCTCAAAAATTTCTGACATTAATCTCAAATATTCTTGTGTTTTTTTGTAGCAAATTTTCAACTTTCGGAACTAAGAAATTTACTTGTTTTTTCTCAAAAGTGTCTGACATTAATCTCAATTTCTTTAGCAAATTTTCAACTTGTGGAGCTCAGAAATTTCTGAGATTAGTCTTAAAATGTGAGTTTTTTGGTGGACATTTTACTTTTTTTAAAAAAAAATTTATTTACAATGGCCCTAACATGTAGGAACCATCAGATGCCTGATTTAGAAGCAAACAGCAGGACTTGCAGTTTGCAGGGGCTCTGTTGTCTGTTTTGTGTTGGTCACTGTCTCCTGTGAATCAGGGCGAGCTTACCGCCAGTGTGATGTGTCAGGGAACTGGGAGCTGGTGCCCAGTAACAACCGCACATGGGCAAACTACACGGAGTGCACCCGATACCTGACCTCCAACCACAGAAACCTGGAGGAGGTGAGTACAAAAACATGCTCTGTTTGGCTTCTTTCAGTTTGTCTCACCGAGCAAAAGATTGAAACATTTACATGTTTCAAGTTAAATGTTTAGCTTAGCTATAAAATTAATATTCAGATTGAAGCTATATAATTCTAAGTATTTAGTTAGGAAGCTAAATAAGCTAAATGTTTAGCTGGCAATTAAAATATTTAGCTAACGCTAAGTAGCTGAATATTTAGTTAAAATGGGAAGTTACGTGCCAATGACCGGAATTGGACTATCAAAATAAAAGCTGGATACTGGCGCAGTCACCGCTGCTGTAGATCTATTGCTAAACGTCTGTTTTAGCGTTAAATCGCGTATTTAAGCTGAAAGTTTTTACGTAGAGAGAAAAAATGATTAAGGGTGACGTGAGCAACAATTAAAGCGAATAAATCAACTGCATTCGATTTTGTTTTGGCAGTCCACTTCCGGTTATCAATAAGTGAATTTTCATATTAGCTAAATAATTTCTGGTTTCAAGCTACATATTTAGATCCAAACTGGATATTTAGTTGATAATTATTATAATTTTAGTTTGAAACTGACATTTATAAAATAAATAAATTGGTGAAAATATGACTTTGAGAAATTTATACCGATTTTTTCTCTTATGAAATAACCAAAATTATTCCTGTTAATTTTATGTAACTTTACAAACAGCACCCAATAGTTATTTTTATCTAGATTTACATTTAAGAAATGCCTGGTTTTCTCTTCAGAAGGTGTTTCAGCGCCTCCACCTCATGTACACTATCGGCTACTCCATTTCTCTGGCATCTTTGTTGGTGGCGATCTCCATCCTCTGTTATTTCAAGTACGAAAACCCAGAATTCTGTCATTTCAAGTTTAAAATAGGAATTTCACCTTTAACATGGTAAAATATGTTCTGAGACCTTCTTTTTGTCACACAAACTCTTTCCAGGCGCCTCCACTGCACACGTAATTACATTCACATTCACCTCTTCACCTCCTTCATCTGTCGAGCTGTTAGCATCTTTGTGAAGGACGCTGTGCTCTACTCCATATCTGACGCCAGCAGAGCAGAGTCTGAGTTCACAACTGTGAAACAACCCATGGTAAATACAGACACAGGACATGTCTGTGGGCTGAACTAAAGATGTTCATTGCATTTCTTGCACAAACTCATTCTTAGATAATGAGATTTTAGTCAGAATGAGCATTTTTAAGGCCTCTGTCACTTTAAATCCAAATAAGCTGCTGGTGGACACATCCCCAAACTCAATGTTTATACTCACACCTGAAAATGGCTGCAAATAAATGAAAAGCAGAACTGGAGCCTCCTGCACAACCAGGAAGAATACAGCAAGTAGTTTCTGAATAATAAGCCAATAACAAAACATTTGTCTTGTCCAGCAGCCATTATCCTGCGCATACAGCAGGAAAACCAATTGTACAACTGTGCAGGAGCTTCTCTTAGGTTGCTAGGTAACGGGCGGAATTCTACTGGGGTTGCTAGGTAACGGCAGAGTGCCAGTTGATTGTGAATCAACAATTGAGAGGTTTTCTTTTTTTTTTCTTCTTTTTTTTCATTTTCAAGACACTAAAAAACAGCTGGGTGATTTTTTTAAGCTCTTGAACATTTTTAGAAGCATTTGAGAATCCAAATGGGAATTAAAAAAGCGACATTTTCATTATAGGCCCCTTTTAAACAGTTCACACTAAATTTAAATGATATAAATATGTTTATTGAACATAGTGGAGGAAAATGGTGTTTAAATCATAGGAACAGTGAGTGTTTAAAATTTACATATTAGCTTAAATTCAAATCAGGATTGTTTTATGACTTTTGAAACTGACTAACTGTTATTTTTCTAGTTTTGTCAACATGATATAAAATTGTAACTCCTGAGCAAATATTGGCCCCTCTGTTTCACTGAATGGAGTTGAACTAAATGCGTCCATGTCTTTCCAGGCTTTATGCTCAGATAAGATTACAAAATTAGCCTGTGTTTGGATCTCAGCAGGAATTTGTGCAAGTGTGTGCACCAAAAATGGCCGACTAACTACTGGAAGCCAGGAGACCAGCGCCCAGTGTTCAAACTACAGTTCCACTAATGGGTTGATTTGTTTCCAGTAACGGCTGCTTCTGTGCCATCAGGCAGGGTGTAAAGCTGCGGTTACGCTCTTCCTGTACTTCCTGGCAACCAATCACTACTGGATTCTGGTGGAGGGATTGTACCTCCACAGCCTCATCTTCATGGCGTTCCTGTCTGACAAGAACTACTTATGGGCTCTGACCATCATGGGCTGGGGTAAGTGGCATCCCAGACGGGCTGCACAGGTCCAGAGGTGGGCAGAGTACCCATAACATACACTACACTAATAGCTAAAAAGTATGAAAACTTTCTATCAGGTTGGCTGTAATGTGTCTTTCTGCTGGTCCCAGGTGTTCCGGCTGTGTTTGTGTCCATTTGGGTCAGCGCTCGAGCTTCGCTGGCAGATACTCAGTGAGTTCACTGATACAACTTAATATTTATACTCATAAAAGCAACTACTGGCAACCTATATTTAATTGCAGTTGCAGAAACTCTGACTGAAATTGTAGGAATGAAAATATAACCATTCATAGTGAAAAAAATAAGTAATTACCATTTTTCACAGAATTACCAAACAGTGTAATAGTTGTTTTGAAATTAATACAACTAAAACATTTTAAGGTAATCTATACTGCAAAAAACAACAACATTTTATCAAGTGTTTTTGGTCTAACTTCTAGTGAAGATATCTCTGTACACTTGAAATAAGACTAAATTAAAAGTAACTTTTCAGTAAGATATAGAAGATTGTGTTAAGTCGGTAATTACTTAATCCTGATTAAAAGTACCAATTCCATTGGAAACATACAATTTCAATTCATGTTATAATTGAAATTTTTGACTTATGGGAGACCTGTCTTGTTAAAAGTGAAATAATCTGCCAGTGGAACTAGTACTTTATGAATATCAAGGATTTATTAACCTCAAACAAACTTCTATATCTTGTTGAAAAGTTGCTTGTAAGTTAGTTTCATGTAAACAAAGATACTTTCAGTAGAAACTAAACCAAAAATACTTTGTAACACAAATCTTACAAAGTAGGAAAAGATGCCATTTTGTTATTTTCTGGTTTTTGGGCCCATATTTTTTCGTCATGTTCGCTGTAGTTGCTTCTTTCCTGCTTGCAGATGTTGGGACATCAGCGCCGGAAACCTGAAGTGGATCTACCAAGTTCCCATTCTGGCAGCCATTGTTGTAATCAAAACACTTTTACCTTCAATTTCCTTATTGATAGTTTTAACATAAAGATGATATAACTTTACATCTCTGCCCACACAGGTGAATTTCCTCCTTTTCCTAAACATAATCCGTGTTTTGGCCTCTAAACTGTGGCAAACCAACACTGGAAAACTGGATCCTCGACAGCAGTACAGGTAAAAGTTTCCCAGAAGGCGCTTTGGTTTATATTGTAAACGTGAAAACGGGCAAAAATCTACATAAAAGTCAAATCGTGGTTTTAGAAAAACCATAAGAGATATAAAAAAGCTGAATCACATGAAGATAACGTAATATCTTGTGACTTATTTAAAAGTTGAACTGAGTTTCTGGGTTAAAGTAGGCAGAAGTGGTGAGCTGTGAAAGAGCACAAAATCTCTGTGGAATTCATTCATCAGAATGCATTTCAATGGAGCTGAAATTTGTATAAAAGTTAAAATATTTCAAAAACTATAAAAGCTGAAATTACCAAAAGATGTAGAAGAAGTCTCTAGAACAAGCTGAACTGTTTTATATATGAACAGCTAAAATCAGCTGAAGTTTGCAGAAGTAGGTGAAAAACACACAGACGCTGGAATAATAATAATAATAACAATAATAATAATAACAATACATAGTTCTATTGTGACGTCACACGTCCAGTAACTTTGTAACTGACAGGCAGTTGCTATGAAGTTGCTATGACAACAATAAATGAGCCACAAGCTCAGAACTAGCTCTCTCCTTGTTTCTATCTAATATAAGTGTATTACAACTATTACTCGATTGCAAATTTTGAGTACTCTTTCCACCTTCGTGTGATACTATGATAAATATCTATGATATTTACTGTAGTGCTTACTGTTGAACCAACAAAATTAGCTTAGCTAATGTAGCTTTTAACCGCTAGCTAAGACGGACATTGTTAGAATAATTATGTTTTGTTATCATTCTTACATAAGTAGTTATTAGTTTTGTTTTTCATCTAAAGGTTCACACCCCACAGAGGAGGAATTTGTTAGACTGTGTGAAACGACAAAAACTTGCTTTTTTCCTAAACCTTGAAGCTGCAGCTGTTCTTTCATCTGGAGATACTTCTGGTCCTGTGAAACTGTCATTCCATTCTCTTTTCTCCTTGTTCTAATAAAGACGGGCTCTGCTGCGGAGAGTCAGGACGCACGGGGAACTGAGCGGCTGACGGAGGCCAGGCTGGCCAGACCGTGTCTTCTCCTTCTGCAGAAGACTTGATTGAAAACTCATAAACGTTGTCTGTGTTTCTCTTTTTATGTAGGTTTTAAAAATACCTATCAGACATGTAGTCTACATGTATGTTACTATATGTACGTACTCTGCCAGCCACCAGAACCCTGTTATTCACACAAAGAGTTAATATGTCCTTTAAAAATCTGATTGTTTGCGACCATAGATTTCATACGAAGTTCCTCCGTGGTTTATTCACTCTTCCACCTCATTCAGGTCGATCCCGACAGCAGCCATTTTGTTCATGTGTCTTTTCTTGCATATTGAACAACAGGTTTTCTTTCTCTGTCTCAAAGCCATGGGTCGGCTATGCACTGCACCTGTGCTTGTCTACTAAAACGGCACGAATCACTTCCGGTTTAAACATGTGGGAGCTAGGTATAATAAGTTACTTTCTCACTTGGTAATTTCTCCCTTGTGTTGATCTCTGCAGGAAGCTCCTGAAGTCCACCCTGGTCCTGATGCCTCTGTTCGGAGTCCACTACATCGTTTTTATGGCCCTCCCCTACACTGAGGTGACTGGGCTGCTGTGGCAGGTCCAGATGCATTATGAGATGTTCTTCAACTCTTCTCAGGTCAGAGGTCAACCTGACTGTTTTCTACTTTACCTTGACATTATCCCCTGCTTCAGAGCTCTTATCTACACTCACAGAAATGGCAGGGAATATAACAAGAGTAGCAGGCAGTTCTTTATCACCACTCACTCTTTAAGCTCTTTCCTTCTTGAGTTCATTATCTTTACCTCAGATCCTTTTAGTTTTACCTAACCATCTTCTGCTGCTTGATCAATCTTAGCAATATGGTTTTTCCATCCATACTCAGAACAGTCTTGTGGTTTTAGTTTCTCTGCTTAGCAGATAGGGATAGTTAAATAGACTGTTAACTATTTATGATAATTGTCTTCTTATAATTTGTGTTTTCAGGGTTTTTTTGTGGCGTTCATCTACTGCTTCTGCAATGGCGAGGTAAAGCTGCAGCTAGCAATAATTTTAGTTATTGATTAAAAATTTGCACTTTCTGCAGATTTTTCATTTAAGCTTTTCTTATGCAATCTTAGAAATTCATTAAAAATGCAAATAATTAAATTCCTTTTTTTTTTTTTATTAACTTTTTATTGCCTAAAATGCAATAGCTTGGCTTTCCTTTAGTGAATAAAGTCAAAAAATATTTCTAACATCAACATGTGAAAAGTTCAGCCTTTTCTATTTGACTTAACATCAAAACAGTGCAGGGCTGATGTGTTCATTTTGCAAAAATTGGATAACAAAAGGTGCTTAATATGAGATATTTTAAACAGAATTTGAACCAAGTGAAGCTAAAACTGCTCCGGGTTTAACATATTTATACACTGCAAAAACACAAAATCTTACTAAGTATCAGTCAATAATTCCTTAATATTGATGAAAAGTACTAGTCTTACTGGCATATTATTTAATTTACAACAAATTTTTCAGCAGTAATAGAGACATATTAATTTAAAACAAGTTTTTATATTGTGCTGAAAAGTTACTTCTCAGTTAGTTTTGTCTTATTTTAAATATGCTAAGAAACTAGACAATAAAATGCTCAGTAAGATTTTGTTTTTGCATTTTAGACCGCATTTACATTGTTTTAAATTTTGTTGACATTTGAATTAATTAGTCTTCTAAGAATGTTGTTCTTTCAGAAATTGTCCATTTTTAAGTCTGTGTTCTCCACTTGACAAATATTTCAACGATCAATTAATCAGGATTAATTTGATTGATCAGTTGTAGTTTTGTTGCGTTAAGTTTCCAGCTGTCAGAGGAGATGAGTTTGTGTCTTTTGATGTAAATCAGGTGCAGGCAGAGGTAAAAAAGGCCTGGTTAAGACGCAGCCTGGTGCTGGACCTCAAGCAGAAAGCCAGGATGACGAGCAGCGGCGGCGGGAGCTGCTACTACGGCGGCATGATGTCCCACGCCACCACCCACAGCGTCTGCATGTCCGCCGTTCATCCCAGGGCTCTCTCCTTCACGGCGGGGTCAGGAGGCGGCGCCGGGGGGTCGGGGGTCAGGCCGCCCCGTCACTCTGCCCCGTCGTCGCTCCACCACAACCACAGCAGCGTGTGTGTGTTCGTTCCCAGCACCGCCGAGACCTCAGGCTCCCAGCAGGACGCGGCGGTGTGGAAACCGGGGAGAGCCGAGTCCAGAGCCAACAAAGAGAACAACAGCAGCAGCAACGCAGCAGCAGATCCAGACTGCGCCGTACCTGTGAAAGAGCTAGAAACCATTTTATAATCTTCACTGATCGTTGTTGGCAGGACACAGTGGGTTTGAAACTGGATCCTTTCTGCGTCGTCGTCATGGTTACAGGGAGGGATTCACTATATTCACTGGCTTCTCCTTTTATTCTGACCAGAAAACAACAGAATACAACCCCGTTACGGGCTGCCCTCTCCAATAACTACACCAAACAAAAGTATATAGACCCGTTGCAGCGCCACCATTCTGCTGGAGGGCAAACAGCTGCTGGCTGACCATGACCAGCATTGGTTTTAGCTGATAAACTATCAATATAACACACTAAATCTAAAGAAGGGAGTAGTTCAGTTAGTCTTGTTTGACTTTGACAACCTTAATATATAGATGTGATGTATTTTTACTGAATAAAAAACAAAAACGGCCCACACACCAACTCTAACAGATCACTGGTAGAGCAGGTGTTTAAATTAGCTAACCACCCCCTGCTGTGTGAATACTTTTGTAAGGCCGTGTGTTTTGTTAACAATTTGAAGTTTGTGTTTCACTGCAGTGCAAAAATGAAAAATGTTACAAAATAATTTTGGTCTAGTTTCTAGTGCAAATACCTTAATGCACCTTATATAAAGCTATAAGTGACTTTTCAGCAAGATGTAGGCGCTTGTTTTAAGTCAATAGTTCCTATATATGGTTTAAAAAGTTCTACTTCCTCTGGCAAATTATTTCACTAATATGAGAAAATATTTTTGTTATAATTGAAATTAGCACTTTTCATAAGTATTAAGGCATTGCTGACTTAAAACAAGCTCCTATATTTTGCTGTGAAGTTACTTATAAGTTAGTTTTCTCTTATTTCAAGAGTTCTAAGATATTTGCACTTATAGACCAAAAATACTTGATAAGTTTTGTGTTTTTTGCAGGTAAACGGTGAGTGACAAACATGTTCACCATTCATGGTTTATGTTTTATTGTTATTTAAGCTCTCTGGTTCTGATTTATGGTGCCTGGTATTTAATTTCTCTCACCGTATGAGTTGTAATATTGCCTTTTTTTCATTCATGTGAGAGTAATCTGAGCAGGTTCATGTGCAAACAGTGGAAAGATGTGATGCTGGGGAGGATTTGGTGAAACCCACGGACACTGTGTGTGTGTATAAATATTTTCCAGTGTGATCCTTCTCCCTGCTCTCATCTGCCTGTGTTTGGTTTTCCAAGCTCCTGTGGAGGACCCTCAGTCCAAATCCTACTTCCGACGATGCTCCCTTTTCCAAAAGTAGACCTCCACATGGTATTTATTACAAGGACATCATACAGTAACTCCAGCTCCTACTTTAACAACCCATCCATCAACTTCTCTGGATTTTTTTGGAGTCTAGACGACGTGTCTAGACAAATCTCCCTCCCTTGTTTTTGCCCAAGCGCTCAGAACGGTCCTATTTATCAACCTGTCACGAATCATAGGGCTGATGCACTTTTTACCCTTGATTCCTTCCTCCGGTGTGACCTCTGCCCCGAGTTCCCTCACAACACCGTCCAGAATTTCACACGTTCCCTTCAGGCCGCGACTCGGAGCAACAGACACCGGAGTTATTCTGGAGAGCTGGAGCCTGAGTGAGAAGCCTGCAGGGCGAGCCGCCAGGATCCACCAGGTAAACAGACAACAGGACTGCATCTGTAAATATTTCATGACGTTTACTCTGTGTCATACGACGGCGTTTCAGCGGCAAAACAGGAGTAAATTTCAGCAAAATAAAAATTTAGATTAACTTTGGAGATTTGATAGAAAAAACTTGGAAATTTCTGAGTTTGAAAAGTAAAAAAAAATCAAGAAGAAAATCAGAAATTTTGAGATCTAAAAAGAAAAAACCTTGGAAATTTGAGCTTAAAATTTGCTAGAAGAAATCTTTATCTCCAAAATTTTGTACAAGAAGCTCAGAAATTTCTGAGTTTTGTTAGTCAAAAACCTGCTAGAAAAAAAGTCAGAAATTAATCTCAAACATTTTCTAGAAAAGACTTTCGATATTTCTCAGTTTGAAAAGTCTAAAATTTTCTAGAAGAAACTCAATCTAAAAGAAAATCCAGAAAAATACTTGGAAAATACAGCTCGAGAAATCTAAATTTTTCTAGAAAACTCATAAGTTTTGAGATTTATATACATATTTTGTAAAAAAGCTGAATTTTCTGACTTTCAAATTGCTAGAGAAAAATACATTTTTAGATTAATTTCTGAAATTTTCTAGGAAAAAACTTGGAAATTTGAGCTTGAAAACTTTAAGATTTGCTTGAAAAAATGAATATTTTTTAAATTAATCTCTGAAATTTTGTAGAAAAAAGTCAAAAATTTGTGGGTCTCAAAAGTGAAACATTTTCAACGTTTGAAATGTCCATGTTTTGTCTAGAAAGTTTTTTGAAATGTCAAAAATTTCTATGTGTTTTCCAGGAGATGTTTGAGATTAATCCTAAGATTTCTAAGTTTTTCTTGAAAATCTTTGAGAACTTCAAACATGTTCGCATTTTGTTTCTAAAAAATTGCAAATATTAATCTCAAGATTTCTGATGTTTTTTGAAAGAACATTTTAGACTTCTCAAACTCAAAAATTTCCTTCTTCTTACAAATAAGAATTTTGCGCTAAATCTCAGAATTTGTGTGTGTGGCAGAAATTTACTCCTTTTTTTAATCTTTACTGGCCCTAAAGCGCTATTGTAGTTTTATGTGTTAATTGCAATAAGAAAAAAAGAAAAATGTGATTATTTAAATAAATGTTTTTGGAGTAAAGTGTGATATTTCTAATAAATTGTGAAGACTTGAATGAAAGTCTGAAACTCACTTCAGTATTTAACTTTGAAAAAGTGAAGAAAATGAATTGAACTCCCAAGGAAGATATTGCGCCCTCTGTCGTAAAAAAGGAGTACTGTGACACCCAGCTCATTTTTGTTCATTTAAAAGCTTAAAGAAGAGAAGCACATTTTCAACATTTGAAGTAAAATGAAAAGGTATTTATGTTATTGTTGCTATAGTTACTGATTATCATTAAATATTAAATAATCCCTGGTTTATCAACTAGAATAATCTGAAAATACCTAAAAACTGATGTTTCTCTGTAGTTTTCCTCCAACCTGACTCAGAAAATATTCATCCGGTTTCAAACGAGCTGCAGGTGTAACAACAGTAAAAATGTATTCTAGAAAATATTGACTCAGGAGGCTTGAATAAACTCACGTTTCATATTTCCATTAATTAAAAATCACATAAAATACAAATTAAATACATTTAAAACTGTGGTTTTAATACCTGGAAAAGATTAAACAGTGTGCACTGCAAAAACCACAAATCTTACCAACTATTGTTGGTCTAGTTTCCAACGCACATGTCATAGTACACTTGAAATAAGACAAAATGAACTTAAAAAACCTTTAAAGTAAGACAAGATCTTGTTTTAAGTCAATAATTCCTTAATATTGATTTAAAAAATGACTGATTCTGGATTATTTTTCACATTTTATAAGTGAAACATCTGCCAATTCTGCCAGTAACAGAAAACCATAATTAATGTTAAGGAGTTATTTACTTAAAACAAACTCCTATATTTTGCTGAAAAGTTGTGTGTAAGTTTGTCTTATTTTAAGTGAACTAAGATATTTGCAGTAGAAACTAGACAATAAATACTTGATAACAGTTTGTGATTTTTGCAGTGTATTTGCTGTATCACTTAGCATGATGCAATATATTTGCATTACTAACAATAAGTTAGTTTTATAATTGTTTATGTGGGGAAAAAGCTGAATGAATCTGTTATTTTGTAATTGTGTTATTTTTTTATTTTTCATTTTAGTCTTTAAAATACCATAATTTGGACAAAACTTTCTTTTTTAAAGCAAGAACTTACTTTTGTACTTTTTCATGTAAAATGTGGTACTTTTACATTTACTAGAGTACTTTTTGTTCATTTATTCATACTTCTTACTTTACTAAAGTGTTTTGTGTACTTTCTATTTAGGTTAATTTGTTATTTCAAGTGCCAGCATGTTTTTTTGTTTTGGTCCTGTGACGTTTCCAGGGTGAACCTCCGCCTCTCACCACATGACTGCTGGAAAAATGTCATCACAACATGGAGGTATGTGAGAAAATCCCACAAAAGCATCAGCACACAAGGATTCATATGAGTGATTGCTGCTGCAGCAACACCAAGAAGCCCACAAATCTCCTGCAAGACTCACCAGAGACATGGTGGCAATCCTCTGTCAGCTCATTGGAGAGGAAAAAGGAAATGTGACACCAGCAGCCACATGTATAAGCATTTAGAATCATTTAATGAGAAGGAAGGAGAAAGGGAGGAGTAAAAGAAAACGGTGAAATAAGCTAGCAGGATGGCTGTGGTGATTGCGTCACCGTCCTTTTTGTGCTGGAAACCAACTTTCAAACCAACAACATGTAATCATGATGTCTGGAGCAACAAAGCAGACACATGTTTGTGTTATTCTTCAAGTGGAAACAGCGCGATTTATATATTTAGCAACGGCTCCCACTGAACAGTTGACAGCGGTTGACATAGATAACATTAATTATGATAACAGCTAAAAAAGAAGCTCACAAAAACATGAAACTCTGTGTGTATTTACGTTTCTCTAAGCTAAATGTTAAGATGTAATACGTGTGAAGACAAAAACAGAGCAGAGTCAGCGCAACGAGCAACCTGAGTGAAGTCGGCCCCAAATCAGACGAAATTGGTGTCAAACGTTTGTGCTGCTATCATTTTAAAGATATAATGAAATGTTTTTAGAGGTCATCAAAGGTCAACCAGCCCCCCACTTAAAATGATAGCGGCACAAACGAAAATTTTTGCAGCACAAACGTAGCCGAGTTGATTGACACCTATTTTGTTTGATTTTATAAAAGTGGTTGACCTTTTGACCTTTAACCTTTCATTAATATCTTCAAAGCCAAAGCAGCACAAACGAAAATTTCTGCTGCACAAACCAGCACAAACGTAGTCGAGTTGATTGACACCCATTTCGTCTGATTTGAAGAAGGTGGGGGGGCTGGTTGACCTTTGATGACCTCTAAAAACATTTCTTCATATCTTTAAAATGATAGAAGCACAAACGAAAATTTTTTGCTGCACAAACGCAGCACAAACGTTTGACACCAATTTTGTCTGATTTGAAGAAGGTGGGGGGGTGACTTCACTCAGGTCAACAAACAAACAAACAGAAAAAGCGGCAGAAGTTGTCCGTTACTGGTTGCTATGGTAACCGCCAAGCGCAGCGTGACGTGAAACGACTTACCGAAACGAATAAGTAGCTTTTTGCCTATTGATCAATACATAAACCAATTTTGACAGACTTCACATCTAAAATATTCTTAAAATAAAAACCCTGTTATAATTCAAGCAACATGCTTTGGAATTGTAGTTTTAAAAAACATAATTTCACAGAGCACATAAAATTATCAATATCTTATATTATTTTTTTCTTTAAAGCTGTTTTTACTGTAATTTCGAAATAGTGTTTTTTCGACAGTAGCGGCATATTGACAAAGTTTTGCGCACAGAATGATGTTTCACAGCAAGAACAAAATAACTAATAGGAGTAATTTAAAATACACACAGAAGACTTTAATGAAAAATAAACAACAAACAGACAATTATACATATATAGGTCGTGTTTTTGGGTGGTGGGAGGTGGTGGGTCCTCCAGAGCGAGCCCACGCATGCTCCATGCAGAAAGGTCAAGAAACTGGACCTTCTTGTTGCTAGGCAACAGTGCTAACAACTGTAGCTCCATGCAGCTACAGTCACATAAATATCAACGTAAAGCTACAGTTTGTACAAGAGAAAAACCCAAAAATATCTAGGATTTTTGTTTTATGAGTTTTTCTGTTATAAAATAATTGAAATAAGAATAATAGCCTGAGCAAAACTAATAAAATTAGCTGTAATAAGTTCGAGTACTTTTTAAAAGTTGGTTTAAAGAAAACTGAAGTGTAGCAGGGTGTGGTTTAGAGATCACAAATAGTTTCTGTTCAAGGTAACAAACATTCTGGAGGCCAATTAAATGTAAATGATCAAAATCTAAATCAACATTTCTGTAAAAAGCAGGTTATTTTCTGATTGTTAAGGAATAAAACTAAGTACCGTGTTTTTTTATTTTAAATATACACTGTAAGAAAAAATGATCTAAATTACAGTAAAATATTGGCAGAATTTTACTGTACACAAATTTTACCATCTATAAGGATTTTACTGTATAAATGTGGTAAAATCCACATTTATATGGTGAAATTCTTTGGTTGCCAGAATTTTATCATATAAGTGGTAAAATTTGTTCAGTAAAATTTGTAGAAATACGAATTTTATTGTGCAAATACAGTAAAATTTCCAGTATAAATTTTAGCATAAAAAATTCTGCCAAGATAGTTGTTGCTGTTTTACAGTGTAGTTTTGTGAAATTTGTCATTGTGTTAAATATCCTCCATGTAATGTTATCTGTTGAAATAAAATGTAATAAATAAATAAATAATAACACTGGCAGGATGGAGCTGATACGTCATGTCACTCTGTATGATTGAAAATGACGCACGCCGCTGACGTCACGATGAAGTCACCATTTAGGGGGAGAAATCGCGAGAAGACACGGGCGCTTCTGAGTCCTCTAAACGCAGGAATCATAATAAACCCGGGTCATCTGATGATCCGATGAGTGTCGGTGGTTTGATTCCTTCCCGCTGCGGTCGCGCTGCTGGAGCCGGACGGCGGACGGGATGATGCGGCCCGTCAGCCTCAGCATCCTCCGCTGGCAGTGACCGACAGGGAGCGGTCCCTCCATCCCGGGGCTTTTCCTCCGCATGGAGCCCGGATATGTGCAGGCAGCGATGGCGATGGGAGAAGTGTCGAAGAGGGTGTCGGCTCGAAACGTGGCGGTGGAGAGAAAAAACCTCCTCACGGTCTGCAGGTGAGTTTGATCAAATGTTTTACTTTAATATTCCCTTTTCTGTTCTTTAATAGGAATTTATAGTAAATGTAACCAAAGGGAGGACATGTGATGGTTCTTGCAGTGTATTTTTGTGAACTCTGATGGTCTGGTTGCCATGTTGGTACGCGACCTGGCACCCCAGGGACTGAGTCTTATCTCATTATGAGGCAGGGCCGGCCGTAGGTACATGCGAGTTAAGCAGCTACCCCTCTAGCAGCCCCCAAAACACCAAGCTAAAGTTAACTCGTTACATTTACTCAGTTACATGAGCAACTTTTTTTGAAAAGTATTTTTTATTTTATTTTGAAGTATCTCTACTCTTACTTCAGTAAAATTTCTGGATTCTCTATCCACTGGGGGGTTTTATTGAAAAAACTTATTTAAACAAAAAATATTTTTTTGTATTAATTATATGAATTATTGCCATTTTGGTCTTTAATGTACCAACATTTTCACTTAATTTAATATTTTGGTCTATCTGATTATATAATTTTAAAATATTAAGTGACTTATAATTTGGCCAGTTTCTTAGTATTTTTTTTTTACAAACACTGTTTCACTCTTACTTGAGTAATTTTTCGGACTGCTGCTTTTTGGATAAAAATATGTTTAAGTACTTTGGGTATTCTGCCCACCTCTGCCAAGCTAGTCTGATATATATATCTATAGATATCTATAGATATATATAAAATAGAATAATAAAAAACTAAGTACTGTTACAGATATAAAATCTATTTCTATAATTTTTATAGTTGCAGAATTAGCATGTTGTCTCCAGTTAAATGTCTGTTTTAGATCTCTGCATACGGTGAGGTGGAGAATAATTGGTCCTGCTTTCTGTGCTGCTGCGACTGCGATGCTAATGTCTTCGCTTTGAGGACAGTCGTCCAGTTATCGTCCAACCCAAACTCAATGAGACATTGTTGTCTTGGGAACAATGGAGGCTGAAATCGCTTTAAGTTCAGCTTTGTCTTATTGATGTGTGAAAATGGACAGACTCTGTGGTTTAAAGTTATACATTAATAAACAGATTCCTTTTACCTCAATTTATTTGCTGAAATTGAAAATTGTTTCAAAATAGTCTTTATTGCACTAAATTCATTAGTGCAGTAACAGCATTTTGTTAAATTTTGTTATTTTTAAAGAACAAAATGACAATAATTCATATAAATAACAAAAAAATAACAAAATCAGGCAAAAGAAAATGTTTTCTAATCAGTTTATTTCAATAAAAAACTTATGAAGCTTTAATAAAACCTGCAGGTTTTATTAAATCATGCTTATTTTTTATTCAGTGAGTAAAAAGCCATACATTTTACTCAACTAAGAGTAAAGATACTTAATAAGAAAATTACTCAAGTAAAAGTAAAAAGTACAGAGTAGTAAAAATACTCCTAAAAGTAAATTTATATATATATAAAAGGTTACTACTATAAGAAGGAGACATTTTTGGAGAGCATTTATGTTGCTGAAAAATAAAAGTTTGGTTAAAGTCTATTCTAGATTCAACCTTTAAAATCTGTCTGCGTGTGAACAGAAACATAAAAGCTCTTCAGTAAACTCTTTGTTTGAGCTTCCTGAAAGTCGGCATGACCAGGTTTTCTTCGCAGGAAGTGGATGACATCAGGCCGGATTACAGGAAGGAAGATCCATCGGCAGTGATGCTCTCAGTAGTCACCATAACAATATGGAGGATTAAATCATTTCATCACCATTTCCTTTCCACTTAGAGACAAATCTGCTTCTAAATATCAAGTAGAAATTCAAAATATTTTTAAGAAGCGCTGAGACAATGTTAGATTTTAACATTTTTACCAGTAAAGTGCTTCCATATTTTGATTATTGTTAAGTTTCTTGTTGGAAAATCTATTTTCCAAGGTTGCTTAATTTTTATTTCTGTCCCCTGCAGGTTTTCCGTTAAGACTCTGTTAGAGAAATACACCGCCGAGCCCATCGATGATTCATCCGAAGAGTTCATTAATTTTGCAGCAGTCCTTGAACACATCCTCAGCCACCGTTTTAAAGGTAGCAGACCCGAATATCAGAGCCCAACTTCAGGTTGAAAAACAAAAATAATGAGACGCTGGCAATGGTTAAGTTACTGGATTAAAATTGTTTTGTGTTTATGGTGCACAAAAGTAACAAAAGTTACAGTCAAAATAATAATTTGGATTATTGAGCCTGTCATGAGAGTAAAAAATATGGGTTAATTAAATTTTGCAAGCTAAATAATTAGATTATCAACTGAATATTAATTTCCAAATAAAATATTGAGCTTGCTAGCTAGGTATTAAGGTGTAAACTACACATTTAGCTAGCAAGCTAATATTTAATTTACCACATAAATATTTAGCTTAGCAACTATTTAGGTGCAAACAAAATATTAAGTCTTGTTTGAAACTAAATACTTAGCAAGCAAACTAAATAATTAGTTTGGAGCAAAGTATTCAGATAGTAGCTAAATATTCAGTTGCTTAGCTAAGCATTTAGTTAGCAAGCTAAATATTGTGTTTACCAGCTAAATATTTAGCTTAGCAGTTGAATATTTAGCTCCAAACTAAACATTTAGCTAGCAAGCTAAATATTTAGTTTAGTGAAAAATGTTTGAATTTATCAGCTCTATATTTAAATCCAAACTAGACATTTTATTAGCAAGCTAGCTAGATATTTTTACTTGGTAAACTAAATATTTAATGTCTAGGCTAAATAGATTTAATAGACAAAATTTAGTCTAGTTAGCATGTTATTTAGTTAGCATGAAAATACTTTATTACAGACCAAATAACCCAAATTATTGTTGTTATTTTGACAGCCTATAGATGATAATGCTGTTTTAAACCTAAATATAATTCATGTTGCTAAAATGTTTTTATTTTCCAGGCTCTAGTAGCTGGTTTGACGGTCAGAGGAGTTATTGGGACTACATCCGCCTGGCATGTGCTAAAGTCCCCAACAGCTGCATCAGCAGCATTGAAAGCATGGAAAACATCAACACATCTCGAGCGAAAGTGAGTCACAAAAAACCAACCGGAGTAGGTAGCTGTTAGCGAGGAACATAGCATAGCATAGCACCGTAGCGGTGTTGGTGTAAACTGTAGCTGTGTTGCCATTTGATGTTTTCAGGGTCGAGCCTGGATGAGAGTCGCCCTCATGGAGAAGAGGCTGTCTGAGTACATCGCCACTGCTCTGCGGGACAGCAGGACAACCAGGTCAGACTGACTGTAGTCTTAAATGACTGTCTGTTCCACAAAGTGACTGACTGCCCCCCAAAATGATTAGCTGTGGTCCAAAGTGACTAACTGTCTTCCAAAGTGACTGTCTTCTAAAGCGACTAACTGTCTTCTAAAGTGACTAACTGTGGCCCAAAGTGACTAACTGTCTTCCAAAGTGACTAACTGTCTTCCAAAGTGACTAAGTGTCTTCCAAAGTGACTAACTGTCTTCCAAAGTGACTAACTGTCTTCTAAAGTGACTAACTGAGGCCCAAAGTGACTAACTGTCTTCCAAAGTGACTGTCTTCCAAAGTGACTAACTGTCCTCCAAAGTGACTGTCTTCTGAAGTGACTAACTGTCCTCCAAAGTGACTGTCTTCTAAAGCGACTAACTGTCTTCTAAAGTGACTAACTGTGGCCCAAAGTGACTAACTGTCTTCTAAAGTGACTAACTGTGGCCCAAAGTGACTAACTGTCTTCCAAAGTGACTAACTGTCTTCCAAAGTGACTAACTGTCTTCCAAAGTGACTAACTGTCTGCCAAAGTGACTAACTGTCTTCTAAAGTGACTAACTGTCTTCCAAAGTGACTGTCTTCCAAAGTGACTGTCTTCCAAAGTGACTAACTGTCTTCCAAAGTGACTAACTGTGGCCCAAAGTGACTAACTGTCTTCCAAAGTGACGGACTGTCCTCCAAAATGGCTGACTGTTCGTCCAAAATGCCTGTCTTCCAAAATGACTGCCCGTCCTTTACAGTAACCATGTTCCTCTGTGTCTGTTGTTGTCTTTGCGCTTCAGGAGGTTTTACTCAGAAGGAGCCATAATGCTGAGAGAAGAAGCCACAGTGCTAACGGGGATGCTCATTGGTGTGGGAGCCATAGATTTTAGGTACAGGGATTGACCTTTGACCTTTGACCCTTGTACAAAGAGTAATATTTTTGTTGATGTAATTTACTGTCTTAATTTAGAGCGTCTTCCTTCCCACAGTTTCTGCCTGAAAGGAGAGGCCCTAGACGGGAAATCCTTGGCGGTGATCGACTACACTCCATACTTGAAATTCACACAGAGGTAACAGCAGCAGATAAGGTTGTTTAGACAGCAGCAGGAATGTTCAGCCATCTTACTTTAAACAGTAAAACAAGATGGCCGTAAAACAGTCACAGAGAGAGAGAGAGAGGAAGTACAGCAGTTGTTTTCTGTGCAGCTATGAATACTTGAGTGATGATGATCAGCGGAGTGTCGACAGCAGCGCCAGCGACGACAGCGTCCCCGAGCATCCGTACGTCCCGCTGGTCACCGACGATGAGAGCTGGAGCACAAAGTGTCGCAAAATGGAGCAGAGGTTCAAGATCGTCAACGCTCAGAAGGTGTTCGCACATTTCACTGCTTGATCACCAAACAGCCTCTCAAGTTACAGACACTGTAGATAGAAAAACAGGAGAAACATTCTGCCAAAAAACTCAGAAAATCATGTGTTTAAAATTTGAAACTCACAAATTTCCAAGTTTTTTGTTTTATTTCTGAGATTTATTTCAAAATTTCTTAGCTGTTTTCTAGTAATTTCTGACTTTTCAAGTTATTTTTCTTGAAAATTTCTGAGTTTAGTCTCAGTCTGCAGAACTGGAGCTGCAGTTCTTTTGTAGCAAATGTTCGACTTTTCTAACTGAGAATTTTAAATTTATTTATTTATTTTTAAATTTGAGATTAATGTCCAGGTTTTCTCACAAATTTTTTACTTTCCAAGCTCAGGAAATTCCAAGTGTTTTACTAGAAAATGTCTGAACTTAATCTCAAATGTGTCAGTTTTACGTAGCAAATTTTCTACCTTTAAAGCTGAGAATTTTTTTTTTAAATAAAATTTATGATTAATCTCAAAATGTATGATTTTTTTTTTGTAGCAAATAATCTACTTTTCCAGATATTTTGTTTTTCAGAAAATGTTAAATTAATTGCAAAATTAATGAATATTTTCTAGCATATTTTCTACTTTTCAAAATGACAAATATTAATAAATTATTTTTTTTTATTTATTTTTTTTTTTTTTTAGAAAATTTGAGATTAAGCTTAAAAGTTTCTCAGTTTTTTTCCAGCAACCTTTTTACTTTTCAAGCTTGGACATAAAAAACCTTTTCAAAAATTTCTGAGATAAATCTCAAAGTTGTTGATTTTCTTCTAGCAAATTTTCTACTTTTCAAGTTGAGAAATTTTATTCTATTTTTTTTTATTTGAGATTAATCTGGCCAAAATTTATTCCTCATTTTTCTTTCATGCCTCATAATGTGCTTTAAAATGCGGCGTCTTATTTTAAAGCACATTGCTCAATAATCACCAGTGTATTTTGTGCATTAAAATCAAACACATAAATTTGGAAACATGGTCAGGGGTACCTGGAGGAGCTGGTGCGCCTGCGTGAATCTCAGCTGAAGAACACAGAGACGGAGAACAAGAAGCTGAAATCTCAGCTGGAGGAAACTCAGAGCCAAAGCCGACAGGAGAAGAAGGAGCTGGAGGCCGTTATCCTGGAGCTGCAGGAGCAACTGTGAGTTCACTAAACATGAACATCATGTCTGTCATAAGATCAGAATCTTCCAAACCTGAAGGTTATGGCAGCTTTACTCAACAGGACAGGAATTCATTCACAAAATTAATGGTAGCACACGCCAACTATTTAGTACATCTGAAAACATTTATTAATATCTTTGTACTCTCTTTGAACTATGTACCAACCTGCAACCCGTTTAACTCGGCACCAATCTGTAAAGGTGACCCATGCAGCCTCTTTGCATGGTTTCTGGGTTACACAAAACATGTTTATTTCAGTTGTTGCACATGTAATTTTTAGATAAAGAGATTTTAGTCGTTGACGATCAGAATGACGGCGTCCTGTCGCTTTAAATCCAAGTAAGCTGCTGCATGTGAAAATGGCTGGAAACAAATGGATAATTATACAACCGTATGTCTTTGAAAAGCATTAGTAGAGCCTCCTGCACAATCAACAAGAATGCAGAAAGTAGTGGCTTCTGGACGGTAAGACGGCAAAACCCTCGTCTTTTCCAGCAGCCATTGTACAGGTTAAACAGCATACAGCTGTAAAATCAAACACGCCGGAGCTCCAGTTGGGCTGCTAAGCAACGGGCTGAGGTGGGCTGGGGTTGCTAGGTGACGGTGCAGTTTTGTCATTTTCCACGCAACAGAAAACATTAACTTATTGGCAAAAATAGTTGGCTGTTTTGTTGTTTGTTTAAGGGCTTGGACTGTTTTTAGAACGAGTTGAGACCCGAATGGAAGTATAAAAACGTGCAAAAAGTGAATTTTGCATCATAAGTCCGTTTTGATTTAAAGGAGGTTCTCTTACTGGTTTTTAGAAGAAAAATAAACCGGACTATTTACGCCATGTTTCCCCCTGCTGTGCATTAGGACGAGCCTGATTCCATGCGACTCCAACCACCTGGCCAAAGATCTGCCGATCCCCCTCATCAACCAGTGGCCGACCCTTGACCCCTACGACATCCAAGAAGACATGAAGCTTTTCCGCAGGTTTGACTTGCAAAACTTCACCTAAATACAACAATTCAGTATTATGTTGTTGGAATAACAATCTTTAATTCACTGAGATTTGAAAACACAATATATGAGAAGTTTGAATAATTCAACGGCGAGAACAGTTTATCTTACAAAATGTAATGTAATAGTTTAGGTTTGCTTGGTTAAAAATTACAGATTTTTTTCATAGATCTTGTAATCTATGTTTGTTTGTTTCCTTCTAGTCAAACTGTTTTTATTTGTTTTTGCTATTATGGTCACATCATTATTTTTCTTCCTTTGTTTTAATTTTTTTTAGATTCTTTCTAAACTCTTTTATTGCCCATTCTGTTTTTATTCTTTTTTTTACTTTTTTTGTTGCATTTTTCTTCTCTTTTTTGTCATGTTATATTTATAGATTTAAAGGATCCAGAAAGTCTTAGATTAAGGATTTAAACACTTCTAGCAATGGATTCTGGGAATTGTTAGATAAAATTGGAATAATATTCATGGATATATTTGTTTTGTTTTTGTTTTTTTTGTTTTTTTTACCAAACCATCTTTAAAAGTTTTGGTGAAAATAAAATAATTTTAAAAAAGTTTTATTTTGTTCCCAGTATAATTTTTCCACTGGATAAATGTATGTTAAATGACAAATATATTAAAATTAGTGGCTGAATTTTTCTTTCTTTTTATGTTTTAATTAAATCTGCTGCCACACAGTGAAACCAGAAACAGAGCTCACTGCGAACAGGAATATTGACTGCATTCAATTTGTCTGTCAGTTAATTCAGATGAATGCGACTCCGGGCCGGCTGCTGAACGTCTCCCTCTCTTGTCCTCCTGTTGACCTGCAGGAGGAGTTTCCCGAGCACCGAGCTGCTGTCAGTGGAGGTCAGCCTGGACTCCGACTCCCAGAGGACCCAGGGCAAACAGAACGGAGGAACCTGGTGCACAGGTGGCGCTGCAGCCACTGAAATGTTTACTTTTAAAACTAAATGATTATTTACCCTAAAGATTTAAAATGGCTGCTTTGTTTCCCCTCCAGGAAAAGACTACACCCCCTCCATGATGGGCCTGTGTGGGTCTTTGGCTTCTCTTCCAAGCACCAAATCTCTGGCTAGCTTCAAATCAAGTGAATGTCTGGTCAACATCAGCACAGAGAACAGCCCTGCTCTGTCTCCCAGCTAGGGGGCGCCGAAGACGCACTGGAAAAACAGGCAATTCAACTGTTAAACAAAGTGACTGTTCCTCACTGCGATGGCCTGTTAGGACCTCTATGGATACAAAAAGAGAGTACATTTCTGCAAAAAATGTTAAAAAAATTAAATTTTGAGATGAATCTCAGAAATATTCTGGAAAAAAAGAAAGAAAGAAAAATTCTAAGTTCCAAAAGTCAAAAATTTGCAAGAAATATTTTTTGAATTTTTGAGATTAATCTCACAAATTTTCCAGAAGAATCTTTCAAGTTTCTGAGTTTGAAAAGTCAAATGTCTGCGAGAAAAAGAATTCAGAAATTCTGAGATTAATCTCAGAAATAATCTAGATAAAACAAAGAGATTCCTGAGCTCCAAAAGTTAAAAATTTGTCAGAGGAAAAACTCAAACATTTTGAGATTCATCTCAGAAATATTCCAGAACAGAGAAATGAACAGAGAAAAAGAAACCTCAGAAATTTTGAGACTAGGAAAATCAAATAAATTTCTGAGCTGCAAAAGTAAAAAAAATTCAGATTAATTTAAGATAAATCTCAGAAATCTTGCAGAAAAAATGTGAAACTTTCTGAGTTAAAAGTAGAAAATTCACCAAAAAATCTCAGTTATTTTGAGATGAATGTCAGAAATTGTATTGAAAAAAACATGAACATTTCTGAATTTGAAAAGTTGTACATTTTGGACTTTTGAAACTGAAGAGAAAAATCCAAGAGACGAGTTCCAAAATTTTATATAGTGATTATTGCCAAAATTTCTGAGTTTTTCTCTCGCAAATTTTCAACTTTTCCAGCTCAGAATTTTTTTTAAATTCTCAGATTAATCTCAAAATTTGTGACTTTTTTCTCACAAACCTAAGTCTTTTAGAGCTCACAATTTTTCTTGTTTTTCTTTTTCTAGAAAATTTCAGCGATTAATCTCAAACTTTTTGAGTTTTTTGCCAGAAATCTACTCCTTTCTTTCTGGCCGTGGCACGCCGTCGTACCTCACTGATGTGCGCTTTCATCTGACCCTTGACCTTTACGCTCTGAGCCCGTCTCTCTCTCTCCTGAATCAAAGAAGGAGGATCCTGCATGTCCTGAACTTTTCCAACATGGATTCAGAAATAGCTGCTGTACTGCCTCCGTCTTCATCTCCACTGCATTTCAGAGCCGGTTTACGCTTCACACAGATAAAGTCCCACATCACCGTCTGTCATCACCGTGCGTCCCTGTCCGTTGAGTCTGCTGTGTCTTTATCAGTCCGTCTGTGTTTTCTCTCTGTTGCCTAACAGGCAGACTGGCTCAGCTGTTGTAACATTTTAGGATATAAAAGCAGCATTTTACCATAGTTAAGTACAATATTATCAGAGATCAGAGCGAGCTGAGGCTTTTTACAGTGAGCCAAGTGATCCATGGTGACGATTATTTAAAATGTAACAGAGAAAGTATGTAATAATCCAATTAGATGCTGATTTTAGGGATGACATGTGAGTCTGCCTTGGTAAACTTGTTGCATAAAAAGACAAAATGCTTTGGGACTATGCAGGATGAATGTTTGTGTTTTTCTACCCGCTTGATGAAATAGTTTGAGTAGATGAGAACTAGTGTCTGTGTGCCTTTGTTCCCTTTGTTTTCATTTCCCGACTACTTTCATGATGCCCTCTGTACTTATTTGTAAGACCTGGTGAAGATATGAAAAAAAGAGGTGAAAATAAAGTCAAATTTCACTGAAGTAGCATATGTTTCGAAACATTTAATTAAAAAATTCAGTGATTACAAAGTTCCTCACAGATCCTCTGTCATGGTTAACAGTGAATTTCATTTTTTTTATCTTTATATTTATCCTGTTTTTTTTCTAGTACATTTGAAATAAGACAAAACTAACTTAAAAGTAAATTTTCAGCAAAATCTAGGAGCTTTCTAAGTCAATAATTCCTTAAAGTTGATGAATATGTGCGGAAAATGCCCCGTTATAAGTGGCACTTATACGCACAGTACAGTTTTCATCAGTATCAACCAATTATTGACATATAAAGCTCCTATATTTTACTTAGTAGTTACTTGTAAGTTAGTTTTGTTTAATTTCAAGTGTACTAAGATATTTTCACTTGAAACAAAACTCTCAAAACCAGGAAGTTGTGATTTAAATTGTAAAACAAATTTAACTTTATCTTTCCCCATTGGATAATTATGATCAAATCCAGTGTTAGATTTTGCTACTGCAGTAAGATATGAATTTATTTTAAACTTTTTACACATCTTTAACATAATGTTCTTTAACAAAATGGAGGATCCTGTTATTTCTCCTCCATCAACATTTCAATCTAATGCCGTGTGGTTGGAAGCTGGAAATCATCTCATTACTTAAAACTGCAATAAAAACGGCCTTTTTTGGAAACAGTAATTGCTGGTGTGCACAAGCATTTCACTGTCAGATATAGATTTACATTTCTCGATTATTTAAAAACTTTATTCCTAAAGTTGTTGGATGGATTGGAGATGAAAGTCTAGCCATTGATAAAAATAATAAAATGAATACAGAGTTGTGAAAAAGTTCTAGTTCCACTGGCAGATTAATGTCACTTATTTGACAATCAACTGGCACTTCGCCGTTACCTAGCAACACCTGCCAAGCCCAGTCCGTCTCCTAGCAACCCAGTTTGAGTTCCGCTGGCAGATTATTTCACTTATAACAAAACATTATTTTTTTGATTTTACAGCTGAATTAGCACATTTTTCATCAATATTAAGGAATTATTGACTTACAACAAGCTCCTATATCTTGTTGAAAAGTTACTTATATGTTAGTTTTGTCTTAATTTGATAGAATTACTCCAGTAATTAGACATTACTTTGTAAGTTTTTATGTTTTTCAGTTGACTAGCTGTTGGGTTTCATTTATAACAATGAGAAAAAGTCATCCAACCCTGGAAGAAACATGAAGCATTTATGACAACTGAAAATGACTCATTTGTGTCACAATGAAGAAATTCTGATCCAGGTTTCTTTGCAGAATTGATTTAATTCAGCCTCATTGGATGAGTTGTCAAACTAGACCAAAAATACTTGGTAGGATTTGTGTTTTTGCAGTGTATCTGATATGTTCTATCCCCCAGAATGACAATTATAAGTTTTAACATTTTAATTTTGACTAAAATCTTCATTATTATGAAGATTATTTGTTGCACAGAAGACTTTAGTGTTAATTTTCATCTTACTGCTTTAAGATTCAACTTCTTTTTCACAGCACTGACAAAGTTATTCTGTTGATTTAACACCAGAAGAAAGCCACACCACAGAATCTGCTGACTTCAGTGTCATTTACTGTAATACTAAGAAACCCACCAAGCCATCGTCTTCCACCCTCCTCCACTTCTTTTTCACACTTTCCCTTTGCAAAGCTAACTTTGTCTTGTCTCCCTTCATATAGGTTTGAAATAGCTCACGTGAGGTCAAAGGTTAGGCTCATTTATCCATTACCTCGGACAAATAGACAGAGCTAAGCAAACATTAGCAGAAGGTCCTTTGGTAAATGTTGGAAATGCTTTATGTGGGACATGCATTCCTGATTGACGTACTGTCCAATTAGCTCCCTGGCTGTAAATGAATGGATGCCAGTGGGTTTTGTGAAGAGTTTGAGTTTAGTTATCAGGCTTTGTCTCCATTTCTTTGCACGTGTGACATCAATTCTTGAGTAGTTTTTCCATTATGGTTTAGTTTTGTTTATTTCGTTGTGACTGACTGAGTTAGTTTTAATTTTTAGAGTGTGCTTACTAGTTTTTATAATGATTAGTTATAGTGTTATACTTTTTTTATACTTTGGTTAATTTTTAGAGGCAGAATTAAAAAACGTTGAAAGATATTTATGATTGGGTAATGAATACTCAACAGAAGGTATAATTTTCTAAAACTGTATTTAGTTATTGTTGAACAACCAACTGACTGCGGCCATTTTAGCGAACAGGAGGGCTATGGAGTGCCGTAAACTGCCGACAGATGTCGTAAATAGCTTGGATGGCGGAAAACAAAGGGTATTATAGCTATAATATCAGTATGTTTTAGTTAAATAAACAGGATGTAGTTACAATTAGTTATATTTTTACCTCACGAATTACTGTTTTTATTTATTTCAGGAAACAAAAATGTTTTCTCAATTTCAGTTTTTGCTAGTTTTAGTTAATTATAATACCCTAACAAGCACCCGAAGCCGTATGGAAGCCCGTTATCTCTGCATTAGGGGGCATGAATCCATTCAAGGAGGGCACAATTTTGGATCTGCGCGGTTTTGATGAGGGGACGCGTTGAGGTTTGGCGCTGGTCTGGGATCAGCTTGAGAAAGTGGTGTCATGTTATCTTTTGGCCTCTTCCCCTGTCCCCACCGATGGCACTCCCTTTCACACAGAGGCAGGACATTTATCTCACACAAAGCACGCTGTCCTGCTAATACACACACACACACACACCACCCAAAGCAGCCTCGTAGTCCACCCAGAGGGTACACACACACACACACACACACCCACACACAGCTGGCAGTTATTGGTTGAAAAAAGGATCGAATGAAGAAGAAGGACATATTTTGATTATCTGTTATCTTGGAGAAAGTCAAACATTGTATTTAGGTAAAAGCACAGTTGGGTGTTACATTTACTTAACTTTTTTTGAAAAAAAAAAAAAACTTTTATAGGTATTTCTACTATGCTGTACCTTGGAGTAATTTTACTATGACGTTTGATACTTGAGCAAAATTTCTGGATTCTCTACCCACTGAATAAAAAACAAACAAATTCACCAGACAGACACATCTGCAGTTTTTGTTAAAGTTTCATCAGTTATTTATTGAAAGAAACTGATTTGGGAACATTTTCTTTAGCCTGATTTTGTTATTTTTTTTCTTATATGAATTATTGTAATTTTCTTCCTTGAGATGACAATTTTAAGGAAGAAAAATGTTGGTATTTTATTAAAATGCCAACATTTCCACCTAACTTTATATTTTGGTCCATCTCATTGTGGAATTTTTAAATATTAATGATCAATAATTTGATCATTTACTCAGTACTTGAGTAGATTTGTTACCAAATAATTTTCACTCTTTTAGACGGTTTTACTTTTACTTGAGTAAAAATATGTTGAAGTATTGCTATTCTTACATGAGGACAATGTTTGGATACTCTACCCACCTTTGGGTAAAAGTACTCTAAAATGTACTCAAGTAATCCTGTAGATTCATGTTGTCATTTTGATTTTTTTCTCTCATTTTGCTTTTAATTATAGACTTTTTAAAAATCCAGCTTTGCCCTCTTTTTCCTAAGAGACCAGAATCAGTTGTAACAGATTAACACCTGAACCTCGATGGCCCTGCAGAATATAGTGAGAAAGTACAGAGCACTGAACCATGGGAGACTCCTCACATCCTCTTTGTGAACTTTTTGAAAGTTAACATGAAATGCACAGCAACCAGACTACCGTACAGGTTTCTGCATTAAGCTGTTAAAAGATAGCATTCTTCATATTACCAACTTATTGTACACGTGTTTATCGCTTGTTGGTTTTCACATATTTGTGTTTTGTTATGTTTCTCACTTCCCTGCCTTTTGTTCTATGCAATGAATTAACAATAAAATGTATATTAAATGAATAAAAACAATAAGGAAATGTATAAAATGAAATGGAAATTGAGTGTGACAATGATTTCACTTTGCTCTTGTTTAATTGGTCTGCAAGAAATTTCCACCCTTCATTGTGACAGAAAACCCACCTAAACAAAACCTCAAATCAGGGTTGCAGCAAATATTTTCAGCCATAACAAATCAACAATTTTCAAATATGAGGATCTGCTCTTTATCACTCTGGGATCTGCTAATTGGCCTGGAGCTAACTATTGTTAGTAATTAAATATGATAACAATTCTCTCAATTTTATGTTTTTTTAAATGAAAGGAATATGTTGACAAGTAGAGATTTTTTAGGTCTATGTGATTTAATGAGATTCCCTTCAATGTTTGATTTTACAGAGGAGTTTGGCTAATATAAGTGATTTACTGTCATAATTATTCCCTTTTTGAAAGCATTCTGTTCATTTTTAATGAGGTGAGTATCAATAAAAAGGAGAATTTACAATCCTAACAACATAACATTTAGTATTTATGGGGATTTTAAACGTAGTAAATCTGTTAATTCGACCTATGAATGGGGGCGGGGACAGAAAATTTTATTGTTTGAGATTTGACGGATTGATGGGAAATTGACCAATAAGGTTCAAGAACGAGTTCCCACCAGCCAATCAGAAGTCAGAGCTGTGTCTAAATTTGGCATAATTAAATCCACTCCAGCGTGGTTGCTGGTGGAAGTGTTTTGAGTTTGCCATTAAAGCCAGAACACTGGAGGGGGAAGAGAACCTTGTCTACCTTCGCAACTTTCAAGGCCGTCAAAAACACACCTCGGCCCGAAACACACACAATGAAACAGGCCTCTAAATGAGCTCTGAAGACGGAGGAGTTGACGTTAGAGTGACTTTTTTTTTAAGCCGGAGCTGCTTCCTCGTTCGACAGAGGGGTGAAACATCTCAACATCCTCACAAAGAAACTTTGCTTTGCTAGGCTGCTAACTCGAAAACGACCAAGTCAACAACGAAAAAAAGTACCACTAGCGACGGCGCTCGCACAATAAAACGTTTATATGTCGAGCTGAGTGACGTTAAGTCCTTTAATTCACTGTGAAAGTGTTATATGTGTGCCGTTCAGGGGAGAACTTTGTAACGGTTTCGAGTTATCATCATCATCACTACAGGAGGAAGAGCTGCGGTGCGTAACTTTAGCCGAGCTACGAGCAGCAGCTTCTGAAACTGGGCTGCCGGGATTTAGCTGGTTAGTTCAAGCTGGTTCCCGCAGACATGTCCGGCCGAGGTGGAGCTGGACATCCCCGGCCTGGCTCTCTGGGTCCGCAGCCCCTCAAGGCGACTGTTCCCTTCAGGCTGGCCAGCAAACCGCGACCGAACCGGAGGGATGGGAAGTCAGGTATGGACTCAGAACACCTGTTGGGCTTTGACTGGAAACAGAAACTTATATAGCATCATATCAGGCAAGGATGACGAGGAGTTTTATACAAGTTTTACTCTGGAAAGATGTCATATTTATCCCCCCAAAACAATTGTTTTAACAGGAAAATTACTGCAGATAATTAATGCTTTAAATGCAAAATATTTTGACTTATTTAGCTGTAATCTGTAATTCTAGATCAGAGCAATATTTGCTCTCAGTACAGCTGAATAAAACAAGTCAAGAGTTGCAAATGTTTTCACAAAGGGAGACTTATAATTTGAATAAATGTCTACTGGAGGAAATATATTATACTTTTTAAACAACCACCATTTTATATCTATTCTTACGCTTTAAAGTGAAGAAAAACCAGTCAAGAAAGTTGATATTTGTGAAAAATATTGATCTAAAAAATATCGCTGGTACTTTTAGTGTCATTCTGTTATGGAAATGCACCTAATTTTATAAAAAGATTAGGTCTATATGGGTTTTTTTAGCTTATTTATTAGTAGCTGAAGTTGTTTATTGTGAAAATTTATTGCACAGTACTGTTAACGAAACACCCTGTGTGGTAACACCGCAAAGGAAGAAATAAGATTATATCAATAATCAAACACTAATGGGCTTCTTACAAAACAATTAGTTAAAAAATGCATTTATTTATTTTAGGCTTTTAGTGTCGCATTAAATATTAGGTAAGCAAATAGGAAGTGAGTAACGTACTGATTTTTCTATTTGCAAAATAAATTCTTAATTTGTTTTCTGATCTGGAGAAGTTTGATTCTCCTCCAAAAGGGCAGAAGTAGCTTAAAGGTTACTGCAGTTTCACAAACCCTTTTCCTGCCTGATTGGATGTATTCATGAGGTGGTTTAAAAAAAGTTATTGGTTTTTAACTCGGTAGTACTATACATAGACATGACTACCAGAATAGTTACACCAAGTTTTTTAAAAACTGCTTTTATTTGAAACAGGAAAGCAATAATTGTACATAGCATGTTAGTTATTAGAGTCTTAAACATTGATTTATTCTTTTGTATGCATGAATTTAAAATAAGGGCTGATATATGTGGTTTTTTTTATAGTGTAACATTATGAATGTAACAAACTGATATTTGCTGGGTAATTAGTCAGCCTGTGTAACCTCAATGGGTGGGGTTGGTTCAGTTTTCACACCATGACTGTCTGGTTTTATCGTCTGTTTCTAGGCAGTGCAGTTCAGTAGCGTTAGCAGCAACAGGTCGGGGAGGGGCAGTGCTGTAAAACCATGTGCACCATCCATATGTCTACGGAATAATTGATTGATTAAATATTGGTGATGTTTCTGTGAAAAGTTCTGATGTCCTTAAAGAACAGCGGTTATTTTGATGAGGAAATTGAGATGCAGATTGTCATAGAAGGAACTTAAATATTTATCTTTTTTGAAGAATAAAATGATCAGTTTCATTGTCCAGATTTATTCCAAAATACTCAGATTCCCTTACAAATCCGGATGGTTACATTTAACCATCAATGGTTAAATGTAACATTCATGAAAACATGAATTTCTGATGCAAAATGTCTAACTTGCTTGCCTTTTTTAAAAATAATGTTTTTCTGCAACGTTTGTAGCTGGAAAGCCCAGGCTGCACCAGCTGAGCTCGGGGATGAGACGGACGATGTCGCTGGACGCCATCATCGGGCCGTACCTGCAGGGACACTGGCCGAAGGAACCTGAAGTCCACTGCGGTCCGTCCTGCAAGGACAAATCAACCCAGGTTTGCTCTAAAAGGAGTTAATCAGCAATAAATCGACTAATCGCATAGTAAATTAACATTACCCCAATTATTATTATTATTATTATTAATTTCCATTCGTTAAAAGAAGCTTCCCTTTTATATCAACGAAAAGCCTCCATTTTGAAACTCGGCCTGTCACGATAAATATTACTGGACGATAAATCGTCTTAGAAGTTATTGCAATAAATGATAATATTGTTATTTTTGAGATAATTTTCAATTAATATAATGGCAATGACACATTCTCAAAGATCAATAAACTTTAAAATCTAGAGAACGTTTAACTCTGGAACTGGAAGACATTTTAAATATCAAAAATAAACAACAAATAAAAAGTCTCTGTAAACAAAATTATCCTTAAAAAAATGGGCTGTTTGAGACCAAAGCACCAAAATGAAAACTTTTCCCATCCAGTTTTTGATAAGAGAGAAAATGAAAAGAAGAAATGCAACAAATAATGCAAATGGAACTTATTGATCTTGTTTTAATTTATAATGTGATTAATTGATTTATTGCTACATTTGACACCCAGTAAGAAGTAGCTAGTTTGCACTTCCTGCCACTTTTGCTTGAATTATTATTATTATTAATATTTTTTGAAATTCAGTTTTGGTTATTGAGACTTAATAATCCATTTTAATTATTGTTGTTTTGTTTGTTCATTTTGTACATTTGAAATATTTTCCAGTTCCAGTTAGAAATGTATATTTGAGAGGTTGTACTTGCGTCAATATGTTTCTATTTTTAGTTGAAAATGGTCTCAGAATCACAATATTATCATTTACCACAACAACTTCTGCAGCATTTCTTATTGTAGGAGTTTAAAAGTGGGTCAGAGGAATGAGTTTATCACAATTTTGTTAAAGCTCTGCATGGATTTACAGTTAATTTTGTTTAAATGGACAGACAGGCTTGAGTCATGGTGTCTATTTACAGTTTTCTGCAAAGATAGAAGTGAGACGGTGAGGGAGGTGAAGGAGGGGGAGCGAGTGTCCGGTGCTTGCACAGCTATTACATAGTGTGAACCACAGCCATGAGAACAGTGACTGAAGACAGCTGATGAGGCTGTTCTGGCTGCACCCATCCTCTCTGCTCTGTGTGTGCAGGCCCTCGCCGCTGCTCTTCGGTTGCCCACATCCTCCACCCGCTCTGTTTTTCAGTTTCTCCTGCTCTTTTGCTCTTCTAGAAGTGTGAAGAGCATATCTGTGGGTGTTAACTGTTTAAAATATCAAGTCAAGAACAAGATAAAAACACCTTATCTGTGTGATCCAGACCAGAGGTTTTGATGTAAAATCAGGTTTATTCTTGTCGCTGTTTTTTGGTCAGACTCAGATGATGTGACAATCTGAGTTAAAAATTCACATTAAGAACCTTTTTTTGTTGTTTTTATGTGTAGACTCCGGAGTCATGGGTGGAGAAGTCCAGGAGCAGGCGAGCTAGCAACAGCGGCAGCCACAGACGCTCTGCATCGTGGGGCAGCGCTGAGCATCTTCGAGAGGTCAGTTTCTGCTTTTAGTCCTCATCAGCTTTATAACTCTGGATTCAAGTGGCCAAGCTCATTAAAAAAACAAACTTTTCTGAGCAGTGATCTCATCTGCTTCTCGGAAACTTCCTGTTTTCTCACCTACATGCACATAAAAATCTGGTTACAGCAAATTTCAGCTGTTATTTGCAAATGATTTTTATTTTTTTGAACATGCATGACTAAAGCTATTAATGCCGACGTATGCACAAATGTGATTGGCTGTAACTTGTGTTATTTTGCAGATTGCCAAACTGAAACAACAACTGCAGCAGGGCAGCAAGCCTGCAGCCTCTGGGGTGCATGACAAAGATCGTCAGTGTTGTTATCCTCATGGGAGCTGTAGCCTAGGAGCAACTCAGGTACTTTACCACCATCATCAAACAAACACAAGGGCCCATTGAGACTTCATAGTCTTCTACTACGACTGCCTGTGTCCAATTTTTGAACTTATACGTCAAGTGTGCAACTATTTACAGGAAGTGACTGAATTAAAACACTGAAGCAACAGGAAGATCACTACATCACATGTGCTTTTTCTTCTTAGGAGGAAAGGCATAGTTCTGCTTTTGAGCACAGCTGGTCATTTAGTAGTGTTTGGTAATTGCATACTTGATTTGGGTTTTGAGGCTTGTAGCCACAATTGTTTAAAATAAAATCAATTCGTAGTTTATACTGGCTATTTTAGAGCAACAAAGGCAGTCATTCTAGGCTCATTTTGTGATTTATTGTTGTGGGAAAGACCCAAAAACGCAAACTTTCATAACAACAATTAGTAAATTAAAGCATAGTGTTTAGTTCCTGATGCAACAGAAGTGTTATTTCTTTAAATTCTGTCTATGATGGTTTAAAACCCACAAAGAAACATCGATATGAGCTGAATTATTAACAAGTCGTATCAAATCTGAGGAAACAAGCTAGCATTACCCTAGCATCTCAGCAAACTCCTTCCTGTGCAAAGATCCTTAGCAGAGTTGGATGCTTGTTTACTAAAGAGTTTTTCTAGCCAAGTCAGTTAATTTGTAGGAAAAATTAAGCAACGATTTTTTTTAGGGGAAGTGTAATTGGAGCATAACAGCTTTCTCAAACACAGTTCTCTGGGTTTTTAAAGTTTTTCATTCCTATTCCCTTTCAAAGTTTTGCAATATATGTGCAGCAGCGCCTATTGCAAATCAGTTTCTCTGTCTTTTGAGTATACTGTGAGCAAGCACTCAATAATGAGAAGCTGGGATTGTGGAACCAAAGGGGCGTGGCTTAGAAATCCAGTCTTTGCTCAATACAATGTCACATTCATTCTGCAATCCCTTCTCACCCCTCCCATTGTAATCTGTATTTTTTTTGAGTGTAAATTGTGAAATTTTATTTACACTGAAGAAATTAGCTTAATTGCATGAAAAGCTATTAGACTAATCATTGTTTTAAGCAAAATTTCTGATAAAATCGAACAATTTCCTAGAGTTTAATACCAGATATTGGGTATATGCATTGAGTTTTTCTTTTTCTGGACTTTTGACCTTATTGGATGTGAACATTTTAGTGTGAGACCTTTCATTTTCTCTTTCTGAAAGATGAAAAAAATGATTTTTTTTTTGACACGGGGAAAATGACGAGCATTCAAAACCACCACTAGCAACATCAGCTGGTGTTCTGGATGCTTCAGTCGTTTACAATGTTGTGAAGGAATTTTGTCCCATTCTTCTTTACAACTCGGCTACATTTCAGTTCCTTGCAGCAAAAGGACAGGGGTTCATTGATGATCCAGTTCTGGTCCAAATTTGTGGACAGCAAGGTGCAGCAGGGTTAGTTTAGTTTGTAGTAAGCATTTTTTATAATTTCTAGATATGAGCAGAAGTTAAAATATATTTAAATGTTTACATTTTCTTAAAATGCTACAGTACACCCTTTTCTCCATTTTTTGGTTAACAATCCCTGTTTATAGCAGTTGATTCTTCTAGAATGTAAGTTATTAGGGCTGTGGGATTGTTATCTGAATGAGTGTTGATCTGCTCTTAAACATACTTTTTTAAATAATAGTAGTACAAACAATTTTATGCATTTAATTGCACTTCAAAAACACAAATCCTTTTTTTGTCTAGTTTCTAGTGCTAATATTTTAGCACACGACAAACAAAACTAAACCAACTTGCACACAAGTGACATTTCAGTGAGATACAGGTTATATAGCTTTTAGGTAGGTAAATTCTTAATATTTATGAAAAAGTCCTGCTTACATTGGCACATTATTTCACCAAAAAACAAAGCAAAACTGTATTGTTATAAGTAAAATAATCTGCCAGTGGAATAAGTGCTTCTTTCCCAATTTTAAGGAGTTGTTTACTTATAAAAAGCTCCTATTTCTTGCTGGAAAGTTTCTTGTCAGTTAGTTTTGTTGTTTTATTTCAAGCGTACTAAGATACTTGCACTAGAAACTAGACCAAAAATACTGTACTTACTCTAATTACTGCAAAACTGTGTTTTTGTAGTAATCGGATTGTGTGAAAGACTTTCAGACCCGTTTTGAAAATAAAATAAAATACTCCACCAGAGTGGGCGGAGCTAAGAGACTAGGGGGCGGAGCCAAGTATGCAGGCGAGTTCCTTTAAATCGAGACTAAAAAGCCACCTGTGTAGAGTTGAAACATTATAAATGAAACATTTCTATGTGATTGACGACACTTGACAATTGCTGGCTGTGTTTTATAAATTTTTGTGCGTTTTTATGATGTAATGCACTTTGAACTGCCTTGTTGCTGAAATATGATAAATTTATATCAAATAGCTGACCTGGTAATTTGTGTGGTTGTTGAACTGAAGTCAGGATCTGCCTTTAAAGTGTTGTGAACTAAAAGTTAAGTGGAAAGTGTTTGTGTTGTCAGACCCAGCCGGTTCCCATCCCCCTCTCGCCTCTGTCTACTCTGGTTCCCCGCCTGCGCTGTAGCGTGGAGGGCCTCAACCAGGAGCTGGAGGGCATGTTCATCAGCCAGTCTCCTCCCCCACAGCACAGGGTAGGTGTCTCTCATGTCTTGTCTTCAGAAAATCACAGTGATTCCTGATTTATTTTGTTCTCCTTCTCTTCAGCTGCTTGAAGTTCCAGACGGTCACCGCGCTCCGGTGCCTCTGCACAGCTGCAGCAGCGGTTCGCAGAGCGACCGCGCCACCACACCCCTCTCCTCCTCCTCCACATGCTCCTCCCCCTGCTCCTCACCTCCATCTAACGCTCTAGATGCTCCTCTGGACCCTCACCAAGGCTAGTTTATATAGTTTATTATGCAAAATAAATCCACATTTTGGAGGGTTTTGTACTTGCATTTGGCTTCTAAAATCAACCCAATTGCTTAAAAATAAGTTAATGGTTTTTTTGGTGTCTGGAAAACGAGCCGTTTCAAAAACCTTAACTCTCATTTGACGCTCACTCAGCCTGTCGCAATCACAAATTTTACTAGACAATAAATTGACCAAGATGTTATCGTGATAAAAGATAATGTCCATTTTCAAGTAATATACTGGCAAAATAAATCAAGAATACTTTCTCAAAGATCAATGAACTTTAAATTGTAATGAACATTTAACACTGGAAATGGAAGACATTTTAAATGTCCAAAATAAATTAAACAACAAATAAAATGAATTTTGAAATATCTTTTAACAAAAAAAAAGGGATAATTGAGACAAAAGCACCAAACTGCAGACTTTTGTCATCCAGTTTTTGGTAGAGAAAAACAATACATTTTAATTTGTACGCAATTTAGTCACATTTGGTCGTCTGGTTTTACCCCTGTATGTGCTGTACAATGGCTGCTGGAAAAGACAAGTGTTGTTGACTTATCGTCCAGAAACTACCTGCTGTGTTCCTGTTGGTTGTGCAGGAGGCTCCACTTCTGCTTTTCAAAGATGTACAGTTGTATAATTACGAATCTGTTTGCAGCCATTTTCAGATGTGAATGTAAATGTGTCCAGAAGCAGTTTGTTTGGATTTAAAGTGACAGAGCCCTAAAACAGCTCATTCACTGATCGGACTAAATTTTCATAATCTAAAAATGATTTTGACCAAAAAATGTGATGAAACTGTTTTGTATAAACTCATCCTAACCTGTTGAAGGAAGAGTAATATGACTCCTTTAATAAAGCACCAAACAAATGCGTTATTTTAATTTTTTCCTTTTTGTTTCAGGCTCAGTAGAGAAGTGTCCACTGTCTCCAGTGTCCTCTCAAAGCGAGGCCGAGCTTCACCAGCCGCCACAAATCTCCTCCTCTCCAGGACTCAACAAAAGCTTCTGCTTCCAGCGAGAACCTCCGGAGGGCTGCGAGAAGGTCCGAGTCTGGGAGGAGTTCAGGTACCGTTCTGCTGCTGCAGGGACGTCCAGATAATCTTAGTTTCAGGCAACATCAAGATCACAAATGTACTGAAATGCTTGTAGCAGAATGTATTGATAAAACCACCTGGCAACAAAATATTTGTAGCAATAAATAATATCAGTTACACAGATAAAATGCTTTGATTTGACTGATAAAATGACACAAATTTTAATTACATTAGGAAAAAGGTAAAATAAATCTATGAAGTTTTAGGGCTGCAAACAGAGGTAGTCAAACGTTATACTCAAGTAAGAGTTGTGATACTTCAAAATATCTGTACTCAAGTAAAAAGTATTTGATAAAAAGTCTACTCAAGTACTGAGTAACTAATCAAATGATCAGTCCTGTGATATTTAAAAATTACATAATAATATAAAGTTAAGTGGAAATTTAGGTATTTTAAGGACAAAAATGACAATAATTCATATAAATAACTTTAAATAACAAAATCAGGCAAAATAAATTTTTTCCAATTCAGTTTTATTTCAGTACAAATTTATAAAACTTTAACAGAAACTGCAGGTGTGTGTCTGCGTTTGGTGAATTTTTGGTTAAAACATGTTTTTTCATCCAGTGGGTAGAAAATACAGAAATTTTACTGGAGTAAGAGAAGAAATACTTTATAATAAAATTACTCAAGTAAAAGTAAAAAATACAGCGTAGTAAAAATACTCCTGAAGGTAATTTCTTTTACATTTTAATCAAGTAAATGGTACTGAGTAAATGTGACAAGTTACTACCCTATTCTGACTGTAACTAAAGATTATTTTTAGTTATCGATTAATCTATTGATTATTGTGACGAAATCATCTTAAAATATAGCACATTCTCTAGATTTTTCATTTAAGCTTAAAAATACAATAAAATGTGAAAATGACAAATAAACCAATTTTTTAAATAGAAAAATAAACATTTTGCCTGAAATGTAGCAAAGGATTAATCTGCATGTAAAAAGTTCTTCTAACATTGACATGTAAGATTGATTTGTTGACTTTTTTATATAAATAAATCGATTGGTTTGAATATTATGAATATTTGTGCATAAAGAAACAACTGAATGTTTACAGGAAATGAACAAACTTTCCAAATAACAGCAGGATTGTTATTAGAAACTGTTTAGGATTCAGATGAGTCTGACACATCCATCTTTTCTGATGAGCAACGTAAAATTAGATGATTTTTTTGTTATTTATTTATGTAGATAAAGTGAACAAACTACTTTATCGTAGTTCCTGCTCCGCCTGGGAGAATATCTAGTTTCATTTCCACTTTTCATGATGTGTGGAAATTGTTTTGCATTATTGACTGAAAATGAGCTGAACTGTTGAAACTTATTAGGTGTAAAATCACTAACAGGAAGTGAAGCTGCGTTTTTATTCCTGTTTGTCTTGGTTTTAGTCTCTCACTCCCTGCGACTCGAGTTAAACTAACAGCTTCTGGTTTACAGTGACGACATTTAGCTCCTTTATCAGGCTCATAACTTGGTAATCTGTTGGTAATCTGTACATTCATGAGTCCAAACCAGAATTATAAAAGTTTTAGGTTTTTCATTGTAGCTTAGTTTTGATTCTGTTTATTTGTTAAATATCGTTTAGTTTTCAGTAGTAGGTTTAGTTTTTTCATACTTTGGTTTAACTTTAGGTGCAAAATTCAAAAAGTTTGAAGTATGTTATTGTGATTGGGTAACAAATATTCAACAGAAAATACTATTTTCAAAAAATGTGTTGATTTGTTGCTAAGCAACCAAGTGGGTTTGGACAGAGTATCCAAAAACTGTCCTGAAGTGAGAGCAGCAGTACTTCAACATATACTTTTACGTCAAGTAAAAGCAAAAAGTATCCATCCAAGAAATTACTCAAGAGTAAAAGAGTATTTGGTAAAAAGTTTATTCAAGAACTGAATTACTACTCAGATTATTAATCGTTTAATATTAAAAATTATATAGTAATAAGTGGCAATTTAGGTATTTAAGGACACAAATGACAATAATTTATATAAGTAGCAAAAAAGAATAAAATAAATGTTTCCAAATCAGTTTCTTTTAATAAAAAACTTATGAAACTTTAACAAAAACTGCAGGTTTTTGGTTAAAACATGTTTGTTTTTCATCCAGTGGGTAGAAAATCCAGACATTTTGCTCAAGTAAGAGTAGAAATACTTTATAATAAAATTATAAAACTACTTACTACCCAGTTCTGGTGTTTTCTCACAACTTTTGCTGTCGTCGTTTTGCCACCAGGAGGAAAATGTCGCGCCGTAATTTACCGACAGCTGACGAATTTCACATCAGTTTGAAAGACTATAAACATGTTATTGCTATAATGTCAGTATATTTTAGTTAAATTGTTTAGTTAACGATGATAACCTCAATCCAAACCCCATGTCCTGATCTCTCCTGCAGTATCCCACACTACCACAAGGAGGCCCCGGTCTCCTCCTGCCCCGACCCCAACAAGGTGAACTTCACGCCCCACGGCGGCTCGGCCTTCTGCCCCGTCAGCCTGCTGAAGCCCCTGTTCCCCTCCATGGACCTGCTGATCCGCAGCCTCACAGTCTCTCCCGTCGGGAACTGCTCCGGCCCGGGAACGCCGTCCGCCGGGAACCGCGGCGCCTCCCCGGATCCGGCCGCCGCCTCCGCCGTGCTGGGAGACGCATCGGGAGAGGCGCTCGCCTTCTGATCACAGCTGCAGCTCTTTTCTGTGAAAATGATGATGCAAATGTTTACCTGGGCCAGGACAGGTGTGTTTGAACTGCTCTTCTTCTTTAGATATAAAATAATCTGATTTATAAATAACTCTGGAGGAGGGGCAGATAATGACATGGCAGTGTAAACACCCCTGGTGAAATTTTAGGTGTTTTTCCAGACAAATCAACTCTTTCCACCTTTTATTGTGACTTTTTCTCTTAGTCCATTGCACTTTCTGTCAAATTTAATTCTAATTTTAATCCAAATTCATTCATTTGTGTTTGTAGATGCACATTTAAGCCCCGAATTATTCGTATTTCCTGACATATTTGGATTTTTAAGTCTCACCTTAAACCAAAACGTTATTTCTCAACATGATAAAATTGTAAAATGAGTTTTGTATTAAAAAATATAATAATATAGCTGTATTTATTTACATTTTTATTAAAAATTGTGTTGCAAATTATTTATATCCTTCTCAATAATCGGTCTGTGAGTCTCGACTGAGCTTCAAAAACATTCATATTTCATCCACATCCCAGTAAAATTTAAATAATATAATAATTCAATACAATTATTTTGTGCTTAACTGTATATTTGGACTTCTAATTTTTATTTTCTAGCAGAAATCCTGAAGGTTTTCAGAAAGTTATCCACCATTAGCAAAAAAGGAAACCAAACCCACAGCATAATGATGCCACCACCATGTTTACGTCTTTAGGGAATTCTCTCTTGAGTCCCTTTTTCTTAGTCTAGATATATAGATAATAGAATATATCATCTGTTATAGAATCAGTGCTGCTGTTGCCTTCCTGACGGGTTCACGTTTTGTTTCGTTCTTGGTTTGGCTTTCTTGTTTTTGGATACATTTCTCATGGTGAAACGCTATGGAAAATAATGTTGAGAAATTTTATTTGTAGCCTTCTTATGACTGGTACCTTTGAACAATGAGGCTTTTCTGACTTTAGCTACCAGATTCACTAGAAAGATGGTCGAAAATCTGAACGCAATCAAAACAAGGGGTTATTGCTGCTTAATCTTTTCTCTTTAACAGATCAGTTCAGAATATGTCACACTAAAAGTGGAAAGTTTTGTTTATTTATCAGGATTTCCTTTAAAAAGCGACATTTTACCAGGGGTATGAACACTTCTGAGCTCTGTCGAAACCCAAAGGAAAGACTTTATAAGCTACAATTTGCTTCCAGGAACTCAAAACATTTAAATTGGGGTCAATCAGTTTTATTTTCCAAAGAAATTTATGGCCAAAAAAAATACATACAACAAAGCTTTGACTTTACTAACTTCACTTCCTGCCTAGAGCCTCTTTTTTTATGTTTGTCCAAAATATCAGGAGTCTAGGTCTTCTGAGAACACTCACCTATTATTAAAATGAGTTTTCTTGCTTTTTTTTTTAGGTATTCAAAGATATTTATGTGTAACTGGATGTTGCTAGTGCATGACAAATCAGCTGGTAATCTTTGCTCGACTCAAGAGAAGACAATGAAATCACTTTTTTTTGTTTTATTCTACTAGACTGAAGGGAAATTTCCGTTTGTTGGAGATGGGTAGCATTTATACCCAAGAGCTTCAGCTTCCTGCTTTAAGGTAGTTTGTTGTTTTTGTATAAATATGTATGAGTTAGTAGTTAAAGATGTTGTTTTTTGATGTTGGTGTATCAAGAATACTCCAGATGGGTGTTTTTGACGCTATGTTGATAGTTTTGAGGTTTCAGGGCCTCGTTGACTACCTAACCAGTTTTAGTGGTATAGATGTGTCGCCTTTAATGTTTGCTTTGATATGTTTTCGTTCTGCCAAGCTGACAAGTCGATCAACTAGTTTTATTTCCGGTAGACATGTTTGCACAGATTGAACTGCTACCTTCGAGTTGCAATTCTTTGTTGTCTTTTATTTTTTTTTTACATTCATACCTTTTGTACTTCATTGTAAATCTTAAGAGTAGTAAAGTGTGTTTTGTACGTCTTTATCAGTTACCTGCAGCATAAGCTATAAGGAAAAAAAAAATCTCCTGTTATTTCTAGTTGTTGATGTTCGTTTGTGGCAGGTTTTTCATCATCGGGTGGAGTTTTATGCACTTCCAGGAGAGGATGTTTGGTTTTTTCCCACTTTTTACACATTTCTGGGTAAAATGTCTGACAGATTTATGTGTATGCATGTGTGTGTGTGGGGGGGGGCGAGTGAACATGGCGATGGAGACTTGATTGATCTTTTGACTAACTTGTAGTTTTTTTTATTATTAAAAATACAGAATAGAATTGTTCTTTTCCCATTTGATACAAAATGCTTCCTTTCTGTTTGGATGTTGGGAATTTGCTGTTTTCTCAGGTTCTGTGTTCTGTCCACATAAATATAGTGTGACGATAAACTCTGGTTTCTGTCATTTCTCCACTTAGTTCAAACTTTTTACCACATCCATCAAAAAAAAACAACCTAAAATCAAGAAAATATTATTTTTGATTTCCAGTTTTTCAAAATGGATATTTATTGTTGATCCAAAAGTTTAGAGGAATTAGGGAAGTTGTAAATAAAATAAACAATAATAATAAAGTAAAAGGCAGAGTAAATTTCTGCCAAAAGCTTCAGAAGTTTAGAGATTGATCTTGGAAATATTCTAGAAAAAAACTTTCAAAAGTCAAACATTTTCAACATTTTTTAGTAGAAAATTTCTGAGATTAATTTCTAAATTTCAGATTTTTTTGGTGGAAATTTACTACATGCTACTTTTTCTCTTTCTTTCCACGATTACATGATTGCAGATTTTGCACATTTGTTGTATTAAAAGTCTTGCAGTTTGGACTTTTTTTTTTTTTTTGCTTGATTGAATGACTTTATTTTCAGTAATAAGAGTTTAGGTCACGTTCTTTAAAAACTCCTGCTATATTTAGCCAAGTTTAATAAAAAGAAAGAAGCTAATTTGGATTGTTTTTTTGTTTTTTTTCAGAAAAAGTCTCTGGATAAATGTAGTTTTACATTTTCTTTTAAAGCTTGGTTATAAAAAGATGAATACTTTGTCTGAAAATTATGTTGGTAATTATTTAACCCTTATTAAAAACTTGTATCATTTTTGAAATCCAGTTTGAGGGGGCCGCACAAAATCAGTCCAAGGGCCATGAAAAGCCCCTGGGCCACACTTTGGACACCCCTGACTTGGTCTCTTCTGTACTGATGTAAAATGAAAACCAGTTCCTATAACTTTTGCCTTTCATGTTGACTCCTAAGTTTGCAGATCTGCAAATGCAAACTCCGACTCTTTAGCGCCCTCTGCTGGTGCGAGACCCATGCGGGCGTTTAAATTCACAAAGATTTGTAAAAAATAAAATAATCCATTTTGTTAAAAATCTCGGTGAGTGAAGCCATTTTGTTTTTTATCACCATAATTTAAAAAATTATAAAGATTTCCCCCTGCTGGTCGCAATCATGATTTTTATTTATATACTTTTGCAATATTTCAATTAATGTAGGAAAATGTTTTTGGAGCACAAAGAAACATTAAAACTATTTTGTTTTGGGTTCATTTGGATCTGAATGAGTTTTGACCTGCTTTTAAGGGTTTATTACATTTTTAAAATGAGAGTTTTTGTTCTAGTTTCTTGTACAAATATCTCTACATTTGAAATAAAACAAAACTAACTTTCAGAAAGACATAAGAGTTTGATATCAGTCAATAATTCCTTTTATGTTGATGAAAATGTTCTAGTTCTACTGGCATAACAAAACATTTTTACCCATGTTAGTTACTTGTAAGTTAGTTTTGTCTTATTTCAGATACTCTAAGATATTTGCAATAGAAATTAGAACAAAACTTGGTAAAATTTGTGGAGGTTTTTTTTTTTTGCAGTGTGGCACAAATATTTGATACCATTTTAGTTTGATTTACAGAATCTATATTAGCAACGCTCAGGGCTGTTTTCCTTCTATGCAAGTAAATACGAGTAAAAACATTTCCTTCCAGTTGTGTTTGTGAACAAAATGTTAAACTATATGTTTTATTCAACTGAATTACTACTAGAAATTAACTTTTAACTATATGATGCTTTACACTTAAAGTGGTATATTTCATGTATTTGTCATCATAGAAACTAGAATGTTGTACAAGAACAATAAAGGTTTTTTTTTTCTATCCAAGTGTAATGAATGGAAAGTTGAGTGGAAGGAAAAAGGTGAGGTTAAACAAAAGGTGCACAAACATAAAGGAGGATTCTGATGGAGTTCTGGCTCAATTCTTTGTGGTTTATTACTTATTTAAAAATGAAAAACAAAGTATCTTTTGTTGAAATGTGAAAATGTGATTGTAAGAGCAGTGACGGGCTGCAGCAGGTGATTTTTCTTTAAGAGGTGCGCAGCCTCGCGGTGTGACTGGGGTCCGCGTTCCCGGCTGGGATTGGCTGGCAGCAGAGGACTGGGTGTTCAGCTACGAGCCTCCAGGCCTGCAGAAAGAAGATCCGCAGCAGCAGCGCCGCCTGTTTGTCCGCAGATTCCTATAAACCCAACAGACTCTGCTTGTTGTTGCGAAAAGACCCTCCATCCACCATGTCCATGTTCTCTGTCGTCCGGAAGCAGATGAGGAATCACCCCGCTGTAAGTCTCAAATGCTGTAATTATTATTTTTTTTCTGTGCTTATTATCCTGATTTGACATTGAAACGTGCGCGCTGAGGGGGAGGCGCGCTCCCGATTGCTGAAATATTACAAACAAAAGCGCGATCACTTATTAAATACTATTAAAAAAATACAAATATATCCACATTGTTGGGATCTGAACGCAAATGTTTGGGAGGTTTTTCCTTTCAATAACCTTAAATCCAAATATTTGACCTAAATGGCTTTTTTATATATAAAAAAACCACCAAGAAATGAAAAGAATGGATGATTAAAACACGAACGCACCTAATTTGGGTTAATTGCTTTAGTAAAAACAGTTGAATTGCTCTAATTTTTCTTGCGGTTGCCCTTTCACCTGCTGGGATTTGCTGCACTTTACACTCAGGAGCCACAGCTGCCAGATTTACTCTGGAGATCCAGCCGGAAAAGATCCAGATGAGGGAATTAATACCGCATTAATACCGCATGGTGGTCGCCAAAGCACGTCTGATATCCATATAGGCCTGAGTGAAGGACGACGGGGTGAAACAGTCTGCTTTACGGCAGAGACCATATAAATAGACCAGTGATATGTTTATGTCCTCTGCTGGTCGGTGACTCACTATTGCCAGTTTGTTTAGTTGGTTTGATTATCACACCAAATCTCCAACCTGGGAATAAAATTCAATGGACTTCAGAAGAATAAACCCCCAAAGATTCATGGATAAATGATTTTAAAAGCCCTTATCCCCTCCACTTCAACTGGTTCATATATTTTGTTGTCGTGAACCTTTTGATATACTTTCAATATTTAATCTTTTTTTGGATTCACCCAGAAATAAAACTCAGCCCTCAATTTGCATAACTTAGGTAAATAGCGACATTAGCTGCGTTAAAATTGCGCATATTTAATTACGAAAATAAATTAGCTTTATTTAACGCTAATTCGAAAATTTGCGTTTTTCGAGAAAGTGAATGTTTTTTTTTATTTTTTAATAAAAGAGGTGGTTTTACGTCTTTTTTTCGCGTCACACGAGTCATGTGATCAACAACCGGAAGTTGCTACCGGCGGAAATGACGAAGACTACAGGAAGTGGCAGGAGGATGATTGCCGAGCACGTTTTTTATTGACTTATAGCGTGAACAAACTTATTTTAACTGTATTATTTATTTAATAGAAACACTGCAGTTGCTAAATTGTGTGTTTTTTTTAACGTTAGCGGAATATCAACAAAGCTTTGCGCACATTTGTAATAGAAACAGCTTATGATGGGAGCAACTACATACTTTCTGAGGTGTTTGAGAAGAAACAAGACAGCACCCATACACACTTGTAACTACAACACAGTAGCAAGACAAAAGCAAAGTGTCATTTTATTAGTAACGTTAGCTAACCTGAATATTTACAAGCCTCTCGATAGACTGAAATAACTGTCATCAAACAGGATTCAAATAAAATAAAATAAAGGCAGTCACTCACATGCATTCTTCATAGGATAGTTTTTCTGCCATCATTTGGCGCCCTCTTTAGCACAGCACCCATATGCGTCTTTTTTGTTGTTTTCGACAGAGCAGAAATCACTTATATTCACAGTTTATCTGTACTAAGAAAAAAGTTTGCCTTTTTTTTTTTTTTTCCAGAGGAAGCAGCTAGGGGTGGATAAAATATTGTAAAAACTTTGTTGGATGAAACCAAACATACATTTTGGGCTGAAATTGCCATTGGCAGCGTTGGGTTGCCGGTTTGAATCCCTGATCCATTCAGCCTCAGTCTCTGTGTAAATGTATAAATCACTAAATGTAGATTAAATCGCTTTCGAGTCCTCTGACTTGGTGAAGAAAGAAAGCCATTTACCATGTCTTCAATTTTACAGTAAAACATGGTGGGGGTGGTATTATGATCTGGGAGTTTCAATGCTTTTTTTAGTTTAATTGTGCAGGTTGTATGTAATATTAAAGGTGGGAAACATTATTTTTTCCATTGTTTTACATCACATAAAGACTGTATATGTGAAATAACATGGGTTTATGTTATTATCTGTTATTCAATGTAATAAGGCTTTATTACCATATTATCTGCTTATGTTTTAACACAATAAATGCTTGTTTTCTACAGCTGATCCCCCTCTTCATCTTCATCGGTGGCGGAGCGACGATGAGCATGTTGTACTTGGCCAGACTGGCTCTGAGGAATCCTGATGTCTCGTAAGTATCTCTGCACTGCAAAAACTTACCAAGTATTTTTAGTTTAGGTTCTTATGCAAATATCTTAGTACACTTGAAATAACACAAAATTAACTTACAGATATCTTTTTAGCAAGATATAGGAGCTCGCTTTAAGTCAAGAATTGCCTAAAATTCATGAAAAAGTGCTAGTTAAAGTTGAAAAAGAATATTAAAAATCTATAATAGATGATAAAATAACATTGAATTGATTGGATGGCCAATTTTATATTGTTTGTTTTTGACTTATTTTTGAAATTGTTGAGGCTGTTTATTTGTATTTTTGTGTTTTGATATTTTGTGTGTTTTGAGGTATTTTGATGTCTTTTTTGTGATTTTATTATAATGTTTGTGCTGTGAAGAATTGTCTCTACACTGCAAAAACACTAAATCTTACCAAGTAGTTTTAGTCTAGTTTCTAGTGTAACAATCTTAGTATTCTTGAAATAAAATAAAACAAACTTACGAATAACTTTTCCACAAGATCTAGAAGTTTGTTTAAGTAAATAATTTCTTAATATTGATCAAAATTATTTGTTCTATTGGCAGATTATTTCACTTATAACAAGACATTTTCCCCAGGTTATAAGTATAACTAGCACTTTTTATTAATCATTGATGTAAAACAAGCTCTGAAAAGTTACATGTAAGTTAGTTTTCTTACTTCAAGTGTACAAAAATATTTCCGCTGGAAAAATACTTAGTAATTTCATGTTTTGCATTGAAGATTACCTGCAAACAGCATAAATACAAATCTTACCAAGTATTTTTGATCTAGTTTCTAGTGCAAATATGTTAGTAGTGCAAAGATATGTAGGCTTTATTTCTTTAATACTGATGACAAAGTACTAGATCCGCTGGCAGATTATTTAATGTATAACAAGACATTTTCCCAAGTTATTAGTTGAAGTATCTGCCAGTGGAATTAGAACTTTTTCATCAATATTAAATAATTATTTACTTAAAACAAGCTCCTATATCTTGCTGAAAAGTTACTTGTAAGTTAGTTTTGTCTTGTTTCAAGAGACTAGACAAAAATTCTTGGTAAGATTTTGTGTTTTTGCAGTGTAACATGATCTATAGTGTGATTTTAAGATTTTTTTTGTTTTGTAAATCATCATATTTTAACCTTTTATATCACCTACAATATGTCATCTTCAGGTGGGATCGCACAAACAACCCAGAGCCCTGGAACAAGCTGGAGCCCAATCAGCAGTACAAAGTAAGACATTAAAATAAAACACATGCTAGTTAATAGTTATTTCTTCATATCGGGTTAAAGCAAAACTAGTGTTCTTATCATGCGTCAAAGTCCAAGATTCCTTCCTCACCCTGACTGTGTCCTTTCACGTCTCTTTTTCTCACTCTTCCAGTTTTTCAGTGTCAACACGGATTACTCCAAACTGAAGAAGGACCGGCCAGATTTCTAGGTCCTTTCACAACCGGGGTGCCGAGCTTATGTACTTTTTTGTTTTGCCAAAGTTCAAGTTGAATGTTGGTCATTTAACAGTTTATTATCAGCAGGAAAGGGATCATAAACCTAAACAGGTTTGAATAAAAGCAGGCTACCACCTGTTTTCTATTGAGAAATTCAGTTTTTTTCTTTTATGTGTTGCAAATTATTAAAGCAATTAAAATAACTAATCTCATTAGTGTTTTTGTTGTGTGTTTTTTTTTACATAATCAAAGGTTTTATAATCACAGCTGTAGTCGAGGCGACTATTCAAACTTTTCCTTGAATCCTCAATTTAAGTTTAGCTTTTCTCCAAGAGAAAACGTCACGGTCAGTTTGTTTTGCGTTTTGTTGTAAATAATTGTCTAATCAAGATAAAAGATAAATTCTTTCCCGAATCAAGTTTACTTGAAAACATGCCTCTGGTGACGTCACAAAAGGCAACAGATCAGAGATATTTAGAGTCTTCTTCTTGTTTTTTGTTTACTTTCATCCATTTAAAATTATTTCTTCCTTCAAATGCATTAAATTGCATTTGCTTCAACTTGGTTTTTACTTAACATGAAGGTTGAGTATTTAACCTTGGAGCTCTTTCTTCTCCAAGTTAAAATGTCACTGCTTCTGCTCTCACACTAATATTTACATTTCAGCAGTGAGCTGCACTAAAGCATTGCCAGCCCAGTGGAAGCTGTGACTTTTAAAGCAAACTTTGACCTGCCAGAAGCAGAGGATTTTTATTACTAGTATAAAACATTATCAGTAGTAAACAGAAGACTGAATCCACCTAGAAGACTTCAGAAGTTAGGAAAAATGACTCAAAAGTGGAGTAAAGATCAACTGGAAGTGAAGTAAGATGTGATTCTGTTATACGAAAAACAAACTATGAGACAGAGCTTCACCTCCTATCTGTGGGAAAATGCATGAAAATATACCTCTATTGAAAAACAGCAGGGTTGCAAAGAAAGAAAGATAGAAAAAACAAAATATGGTTCTTGAGCTCAAATAGAGCCCTGGCTCTTTTCTCATATCAGGCAAAATTTCTTTGCAAAGATCCTGAAAACTATTTTATTATTGTATATTGTATTTTTTTTTCTTATATATTTTTTTATTTTTAAAATATATCTTACATGAGAAATTGCCACAATAACTATAAATAGTGCAATGCAAATACAATTAAAAACAATTTAACATACTGTTAAATTACATTGAACAGTATGTTGTAGGTCTAATAACTAATTTTAATGAGGAATAATTGAAAAGTGTAGTCATATTAGAATATATTTCTGCCATGACGAATATGCAAGAGAAAAACAAAAAGCTGCATTTTTCAGTTCAGTGTACAGCCGCTAGAGGGCAGCAACACACCAATCAAAGCACGCCACGTTGAAGAAGAAACAAGGTAAAACTTTCTTATCGCGAGACTTCACTCAAATATAGCGCGGGACCGTTGGTAAAAACATTAATGGTGAACCAGAAAACAGTTACAGCTTAGCGCATACGAATGTCATGGTAATTTAGAGTCGAGTGACAGTAATTTAAGACGTTTTTGTCTTTCTTTGGTTGGTAAAACTTCGCGCTGTTGTGACAGTTTGTCTGTGGCTTCAGCTTGTTGTCAGACGGAGTTTCTCTGAGGTTTGTTAGCTGGTTTTTAGCTCGGCAGGCTAATGGATTCTACGGAGGATTTATCCCCTCGAAATCTCCTCCAGCAAATTCTGATCACCGAGCCGCCCAGGACTCCTATCGGCCGCAGGTACTGCCTTTTCTTTCAGGGAGAAATAGTGTTTGTTTTTTGTTTTTTTAAAGTTTAAGAGTATAAATGACAAACCCCTTCACAACACTCCTACTATTGCTACTGTCCTTTTATTTCTACCCTTTTTTTTTTGTCAGAAAAGCATTGTACAATAATTTTCTCTTTTCTCCAGCTAAGACAGATTTTCTGTATAGTTTAATTAGTAAAAATATAGATTTATGTTTGTTCATGTGTTTATTTGGACAATTACCTTTGATAGTTACCCTGCTGAAAGACCCTGTTACCACCTGTTTTCACATCTCTAACAAACGCCATGAGCTTGTAATAAACCCTTTTGGTATTTTACAGACTCTTTAACTTTAAGAGGCTGTATAGACTTTATCACAGGAATTAACTTTAAGTGAAAACAAAATGTACATTTACTGGACGAGAAATTGTCTCAGAAGTTTTTGCGATAAACAATAACGTTGTTTTGAGACAATTTTCAAGTACTATTATGGAAATGTCATATTAATACAAGAACACATTCTCAAAAAATCAATTAACTTTAAATTCTAATAAATTGTAAGTATCCAAAATAAACAAAACAACAGAAACAGCAATTAAAATGAATTATAAAATCTCTGTAAACAAAATTGTCCTTCAAAAAATGGCTAGACCAAAGCAGCAGACTGAAGACTTTTGTCTTCCAGATTTTAGTAGAAAAACAGAAAAAAGATAAAAACAATGCATTTTACAAATAGAATTATTGGGTTTGTTTTAATTTATTATGTGGTTGATTTATTTGTTGCTTGTTGTGACAGACACGATGTTACACATTGCTGAAATTTGCTGACAGTTTTTTTTGTAGCCATATCAGCTCTTATAAAGACACATTAGAAATAGATGCATTAGTTGTGTTAATAAACAGGAAGTTGCTTAAATGTAAGAATTTAAAGGTGGCAAAAAAAGCCTAGGGAGTTTGATTGAAAACGGATAATTTTCTTCTTCTCTGTCTGCATGGCAGTGAGGCCCAGGCAGCAGGTAGGAGCGAGCCGCAGCGCAGCAGAAGAGATGCTGAGCTCCAAACTCCACAGAACATCCTGCGACGCAGCCTGAGGAACAAAATCCAGGCGGTGAGAAGAACACAAATGACTCGGCTGTGTAAGGTGGCGTCAGTTTAAACATCTAAATCTGACCGTGTTTTTGTTTTCAGACTATCACCAGAAAATCCCTGCCTCTCAAGCGAAGAACCGCCTCCACTGTGCTCAGACAGCAAGCTCCTTCCTCCTCCATGATGTTTGATGAGGGAGAAACTCCCAGGCATTTACTCAGGACCATCCTGCAGACAGGTGAGTGGATTTATCCGCCCTTCTGGTTCTCAGTGAGGCCGATGTTTTTGTTTTCCTCTTTACATCCATGTTGTTTGGTTCTGCTTTTCAGAGCCTGTGAAGTCCCCAGTGGTTCATCACAAAGTCGCCCCTGCAGAGCTCCAGCCTCCTTCAGAAGACAACACAGTTACTAGAAGTCGGTCTAGGTGTGTTTAAGACGACTGTTTGGTGTAAAATCTAACTTTTTTCCGTTTCTCAGCACCTTTATGTTGACTACAACATAAAGGTACAAGTAAATGTCGTACATTTACTTGCTTATTTTTGTGTCCAGTTTTGAGCTGTCGGGTCTGGATCTGCCGGATGTGACGATGGGGAACGTTGTGAGCGCCGCTATGGGCCTGAGCAGAAAGAGACCGCGTCAGAGCCTCAACGTCACCGCTTTTGAAAAACGACTTAAAGGTGAAAACGGTAAACTTTATTTATTTATTTTTCTGTGAAAGATTGTAAACATTTTTACTTGTGACCCAGTGCTGGTACAGACTATAGAGTTAACGGAGTTGTTATATTTATGTGTTTTGGGGATTTTTATGCTCAGATGCTGAAGAAGAACCAGAAAATTCAATAGGTGATCATTCATCTCTTTCCCTGTCAAGGTAAAGTTTTAAAAAAACCTTCCAAGTGAAATAATTGTATTTATTTACTATAAAATGATCTGCATGTTTCTTCTGGTGCTCAGCTCCTCCTCCCTGAGTCTGAAAACCCCGTTTGTTGATGTTCACACTGAGAAGAGAGGCCTTCAGAGACGAGTTTCGAACCGCAGAAAGATCACAGAGGAAGAGTTTAGTGCTGCCCTCAGCAAGCGGCAGATCGGAGGTGATTCTGTCTTTTCACTGCAACCAAAAGCTCCTGTTCATTTCATTTTTCTGATTCTTTACAGCAAAAGTGTCAAACTTTTGGGCCAAATCTGATCCACTGTAGCTTTTTATGTGGCCCTCTAAACTCCAATAAGTTCCTCCAGTTTTTCACAAATCTGCAAAACTCACATAAAATCAACAAATCGCTACTTTTTTTCTTATTTTACAGCAAATCTTTATTAGCAATAATTGGATCGGTGCATCTATAGTTTTAATACAAGAACTTTCCTTTTTATTTCGGCTCTTTTTCTCTACACTGTGTTCCAGATGTGAGCCGCGAAGCACTTCAGGGGCGCGAGGTCGGCGGCGAAGACACAAACTTGGCGGGAATTACGTTGGGTCTGAGCAAACTGAGCGAGCCCGACGTCACGGTCGACATCGTGAACTGCCAGACGGCTCTGTATGACCAGCATGATGCCATGACCTCCAACTTCTCCATCACCGCCATTCAGGATAAACCCATTGTCCAGAGAGACATACAGGAGGAGGAGCGCAGGGAGGAGGAGAGACAGAAATCAGCGGAAGAAGCTGAAGTTGTGAACAACATGGAGGAAGATGAAGGCAAGGAAAATGTTGATAAAACACGAGATGTTTCATCAAAACCTGAGGAAAAGGACGATGCAGTTGGATTCCAGACTTTTGATCTGGATGATGGAGCTGAGGCTGCAGTCGATTCTCAATCTGAAGACGTCGAAGGAGGCTCTGAGGAAGAGGAGGCTGCAGTGGGTTCTCAAGCTGAGGATGAAGGTGTGGAGCAACCCCCAACTGAGGAAGAAACTGCAGCTGATTCTCAGTCTGAAGACTTCGAAGGTCGCTCTGAGGAAGAGGAGGCTGCAGGTGAGGAGGAGGAAGGTGTGGAGCAATCCCCAACTGAGGAAGAAACTGCAGCCGATTCTCAGTCTGAAGACTTCGAAGGTTGCTCTGAGGAAGAGGAAGAGGAGGCTGCAGTGGGTTCTCAAGCTGAGGATGAAGGTGTGGAGCAATCCCCAACTGAGGAAGAAGCTGCAGCTGATTCTCAGTCTGAGGAAGAGGAGGCTGCAACTGAGGAAGAGGAAGGTGTGGAGGACGGTCCTCCTGAAGACACCGCAGAAGCTTCTCCGTCTGAGGAAGAGGAGGCTGTGGCTAGCTCCCAACCTGAGGATGAAGGTGGATCAGTAGTAGGAGTTAATCAACTCCAAAGTGACGACGAGGAAAAGTCGGACGGAGCCGATCGTCAGACTTACGAAGACTATAACGATGAAGAGAGGAATCAGGAGGAAGAGCGACACATCAGTCGCAGGGCTTTTCGCTCAGAGGGCAGGCTGGTTCTGCCTGTCGTCACGGCAACAGAAGGTACAGCTTCTCATTTGTTGGTCATCTGTGAACTTTACAACCCAAACTGACATTCTTACCCAAGTTATCAGTTTATGAGTTTATCTAAAGTTGATTGATATTATCGAACGAATAATGATTAATCGATAGGCCGCCATTTTCTTGAAAACCTCTTGTATCAAGAGGGATGACAGGCTTTCCTAAATCTTTCATAATATACTTACCGTAATTTAACATTATTTTGTGTCAGCTGTATTAAATACTGACTGAATAAACTGTATAAAATATGCTTATGCATATTTATAAAATATAACTAAACAGGAACCTCTTAGGTTGCTGAATAGAAAAATTAAATATGTTAAACATTAAATCCCCCATTAACAGAGATACGGTCACTGTTTGAATAAGAAATTGACGCAGCTCGGCTAAATGAGGGTGAAAACTAAAGGATTTTGTCGAGTGATTATATTTCAAAACAACTCAATGAGTTTGTTGAGAGTTTTTATTCCAAACCCGACACGTAGAAAGTGTATTTTGCGCCCCGTACCGGACTCTGTCTGGACCGTTACTCTTTACAGTCCCCTTATGGGCGCCATCTTTGATTCGGTATCAGCGGCTCCGCTTAAGCAAGACCAGCGGCGCCCTCTGCCGGATGGCGGTCAAACTGGAACAACAAAAGATTGGAACTAATTTTAATCTAACAAACCATTAATTGACGATTAGTCGTATTGCTGCATAAGTTTATAAAAACATTTTTTAGAACAGGCGCTTATGGATCTGGATGAAAAGAGATGATGAAAGGAGAATCAAATGTGTTTTCCTTTTTAAAAACAAAATTCCTGCCGTTTTATTTTTACAGGTTACTCCTTCATAAAGTCCAAAAGCTACAGCGCTCTGGGTTTGAATGCCAGCTTGGAAAGAATTGAGAATCAAACTGGAAAACCAGACTGGACTAAACCTTCGCTCCAACATCTGGACGAAGATTCCTGGGATGTAAACAATCCGGCGGACAGAAATAACACCTCGTTCCACCTCCTCCATGTCAGCCATGATGCAGGGGTCAGCGGACAGCAGGAGGATTTTGAAGCTGCTGCAGAGGAAGCCGGGGAACAGGAGGAAGAGTCGGATGAGGAGGAGGATGATAATGAAGGTGACGGCTCGTACCTTTTAGTTTGTGATTCTTCATATTTAAGATGTTATCATAATTTGGATTCTTTAAAATCCAGATTTCCCAGGCAAGACGCCAGCTTTTGTCAGAGAGAAAATAAAGTTTTTTACCTCCAGTCCTCCAGCGTCGTCTTCAGTTTCTAAAAATCTCCCAGCAAGGCAAGTCGCATTTCTTTCTACAGCGTTAAACAAGCTTTCCCCAGTGAAATAATGTGCTGAAGTCTAACGTTTCTCCTATTTACTGCTTGTTTTTTATCCTTGCAGTAGTGCAAGCGAAGCTTTACCTGCAGCTAAACCAAAGCAGGCGAGACGGCGGCGAACTGGGCTGTCCAGGAGGGAAACAGTCCTACCAAAGACCTACCTGATGCATGTCTTCAAGCACTTCGCCAAAACAAAAGTCTCTGCAGATGTCTTCCCCGTCCTAAATGAGACGTAACAAAAATTATACGTGTTTTGTTTATACAAGAAAAATCAGCGACTTCATTCTGAAAATCTTTTTTTTTTACTGCCGTTCTTCGTTAGATTTTGATCCTGCAGAAATAACCGCAAACAGTTTTACTTTTGTAATTGATGCTTATCGACTTTGTGGCAGAATGGATAAGTTCTTCGACCGTGTTGCTGAGGACCTGGAGACGTACGCGGCCCACGCAAAGAGAAAAACTATCGAAGTTGAAGATGTTAAGCTTCTGTTGAGGCGGTACGTTTGAATTTGACATGTGCCAGAGTTGAGGTCTGATTAATTGCTATGGTAACAGGATTTAATGTACTCCTCCAATGCCGTTTCTGTTGAGTTTTTAATGTTAATTTATGAGTTTTCTTATATTTTCAGACAGAAAAATATTAAATCAGACAGATTTCCTCATGTTGATTCCAGAGATTATAGTTGGAGACGCACCGATCAGCTGCTGCAGGCCGATACTGATTACTGGTTTTACTGGTTCTTTGAAACTCTGTTTTCACTAAGCGGCTAAATGTAACACGTTAACCGCAGCTTCCTGATGGAGGCAACAGTTTTAAAAATGAAGAATGTGGTTTATTGTATCAATTTATTGATCGAAATGTATCTGATTTTCACCAAACTTTAATATTCATGGATTATATGCTGTTTGCTGTGTTCACAAAACAACTTTTTCTGTTTTTCCCCTAAGAATCAATCAGGGGAGAATCGTCCAATTTCTATAACGTTTAGATTATTGTTTTATGATCTGATTTGACATAAAACATAACCAGCATCTTTAAAGGTATCCTGACACATTCAATAAATTAGAATATTATTGAAAAGTCCATTTATTTTAATTTTAAGTGAAAACATTATGTAGATTAATTATACACAGATGGATGTGTGAAAACCTTTATTTCTGTTATGATGATTTTCCCACTTATAGTTAATAAAAACTTTACATTTAAAATTAGAATGTTACATAAAACTAATTTAAAAAACTATTTTTAAAAACAGAAAAGCATTTGCTTCTGCCCGGGATTCACAAACCCACAGAAAATTCTGCAAAATGTAAAGAATCAAATTGAAATTTTTTTTTCTCATTTTTATTTACTATTCAATAATTATTACATTTATTTAGCATAAATGCTGCCTCCCTCAAACCTTCTGATTTTAGTTGGCAACCAGTTCTGTAGAGGAAAATATTATCATGACTTTATTAATCTGATGCTGAATAAATTACCAGATAAAATTTTCTACCACAATCCCCTTTTTGATAATAAAATATGCAATATTTGTATATTAATCACATCAAATTTTATTTAATCTTTTTTTCTTGATGGTTTCTTCTGACCGTCTATTTCTAGCTTGAAAATAAAATTTTCCTGACTGTGAAAAGCTCAATCCTACATGGTTGAGTTTTACATTTGTACTTAAGAAAAGGCCAGGGAACCAAACATTTATGAACTAATTCTTTACTAAGAAACGTTCAGTTCACAGTTTGCATGCATTACTCTGTCAGTTTCTAACTCATGTTTGTTTTTCTTTTTCTTGCATTCTGCAGGCAGGGATTCATAAACGACAAGGTGCCAGTGGAGGTTCTCATTGAAAAGTATCTCCGCATGGACCAGCGAAAGATCCTAATCCCCATCGCAACCAGTGGAAATGTTGTGATCCCTAAAATACGGAAGTGAATACTTTTAAAGCACCTTTTTGTCTATTTATCTGTTAATAAATGAAATTTCTATATGGAGTTGTTAATCATAGCATAAAGGTTTTTGTACATATGTAAATGTTCCTTAAAAAGATTTTCTTTCCATCATTGTATTGTTTTTTTTTTCTTTTTCTTCTGTATGTGTAAATGTTGAGAGGGTTGTGCTCTAAGTGGGATTGTATGAATAATTTTTTCATTTTATTCTCTCTTCTGATTGAAAACAGAAATAGGTATAGTTTCAACCATTAATAAAGATTATCTGGATGACAGAAATCCTTTTAGACTTTAAATTATTTTACCTGCTAGGTATTATGAAGCAACTTGCAGCTGTAGCTGAACTAAAACCTGGTTTAAATTTCTTTGCTTTTTATTTTGGGGGACTTTAGATTGAAAGTTGTCAGATTTCTTCACTATCTACTAGAAGGTGCAAATCACCTGAACTGGTCCAGGTGATTTGGGCCTTCAACAACTCTATTCTCTTCAGTTAAAAGAACTGAAACCAAGTCCCAAAAACTGTACTGCAGACTTGTCCATTCGTTTTATTGCTTGTTAAAGTCCAATTGGAAATGCTTTCTGCTAAATAATGTGCAATATGTACATGGATGTTCACTGGTTGCAGCTAACTTCTTAAACTCAAGCTGTTGACTCAAAGGCATGCATAGTATTCAATTTCATAAAAAAAAACAACAAAAAAACAATGAAAATATAACCAGTTTATTTTACACTAATATGATAAAAGCTTGTTTTCATTGTAGTTGGGCTGTAATTCCACCCCTTAACACAAGGGGCGCTGTTCATGTGACGTGACTATGGAGAGCTGTCACTAGCTAACAACAACAGAAAATCCCGGTCGGCAAACGTTTTAATTGGACCCGACATAAAGGTGAGTTTGTCCACAGATGAACCCAAAAAGAATTAATATCAGAATTAATGACTTGTAACCCCACGATGGGGACGGTTGTGTCGCTTTTATTTAACAATTAGCGTAAAAATCCTGGTGTTATTTGTTTGTCTCGGGTTAGCTGCTACAGGAGTGAAGCTAACCGAGACCAGCTCGGTGGAATTAGCTGCCATGTTACCGTTAGATTACCGTGGATTATTGATGGGCTTTCTGTAGTTTTAGCAGGGTCGGACGCTGTCATTTATCATTTAAAACGGTCCTTTTCGTCTTCCTGGGTGTTTCAAATTGAAACGAAGAGGTGTAGGCTGTGTGTATTGTTAGCAGGTTAACTACCTGCTCCGCCTACAGCGACTAACTCTAAAGTGTTTCAGTTTACAGCATTTATAGTTTTTGACTTCATGCAAAATCGGTCATTTTTAAATGAAAGTAAATTTGAGGTTCACATCTAAAATATAGAATATGACATTTTGTGTCGTGTCCCTTTTATACGTATCATTTACGACCTTTTACTCATTTTTTTATAGCATATTAGTGGTTTATGTTGGGGCTTGTATTGTTTTACCTCTAGTAATGTTTAACGAAGCAGTTCAGACACTGACAGGCTCACCAGCTGCTTGGTTTTATTGTTTCAAAGATGACATGATAAAGTAAGATATTACTGATACCACAGACAAACAAGAGTAGCGCTGCTTCAACATGTTGCTCCTCTAAAGTAAAAAGTAGCAGCCAAGAAATTACTGAAGAGGATAAAGTATTCTGTACAAAAGATACTCAAGTACATCTGACTTATTATTATTTTTTTAAATGTCATCTGTCAAAAATATGAAGTTATATGCAAATTCAGGTACTTTTAAGACTAAAATGAATGAAAACAAAAAAACACTAATTAGTATAATTACATTATAAAGTAGAATACACAGATGAAACACTTTTCCAAATATATTTTTGTCAATATAAAACATGAAAATGGCATTAGAACAATCAAAGCTTTGAATTAATTATTGGAAAAAAATGTCCAGGAGCTATTAAAACTATGGAGCTATTGAATTAATTACAATAATCATTCCTGTTGTTGACATTTTGTTGCTTTTATTTGATGTTTCTCACCTCATTTCTCTACAAAATTTGCCTGCATTGACAAATGTAAACTGGATGAAAAATATCCACAGAAACTCTTAAGACTTGTTTTTATTTTTGGTAAGGTTTGGCGAAACAACAAAGAAGTGAATCAACATTTCTGAAGAAAAAAATGCAAATTATTCCTTCATAAACTTAAAGTTTGTAGGAGTTTTATTTAACTGATGTTTTGCTTGTTTTCAACCTGCTTTTAGGAAATTATATTATATTTGAGTTACTCTTGTTTATCTATGTTTTTGTGAGTCTTTCATTCAGTCTGTTCTGAAAATATTAAGTTAAATTTACACTTTTTAAGACTTTAAGCTTATTTAAAGTCTTAATTTTTTAAATATAGCAGAATGTGTCGATGCATATCACCTGTTTCAGTTACATAATATTAATATACTTCTAAAACGAAGTGAAATTTAATCTAAATTTGTGTTTCACGGTTGGTATAAACATTGTCCGGACACAGAGGCTAATAGCTTTCATATCGTCTTGCAGTGCTTTTTGGCAACGCAGCAATCTGTTGTTATCCTCTCAGCTAAACAGCTTACCTCGTTAAAAACATTGTAGTATTTTTATGCAAACAGCAGTGAAAAGTATTTTGCTCTCAGTTGGACTTTTCAGTCATCCTTCACCTTCCCAGCCTTGAATCTGAAGTGGCTTGTAAGGAATAAATGGGTCTTTTACTCAATTGTGACACACAATAAATCAGAGTTTCTATTTATTATAACTGAAAATGTAAATTTTGCCCCAGTGTCAGGGTCTTGCTTTGTGGCAGTATTTGCTGCAGCAGTTATTTAACGGTTTAAACATTTAGCCAGAAGATAACATCACAGCTAGAATCAATCTTGACTGGAAGAACTGGCTCATCCATTTCTCTTATTCAAACCTGTTGAACTTTTTTTTACATTTTGTCACTTTACAACCATAAACCTTAAAGCTTTTTATTGGGATTTTGTGGGATGGATCAACGCAAAATGCATGAATGTGGAGAAAAAGGAAAATAACAACTGCTCTCAAATTTTCATACAGATATAAAAATCAGAAATTTGTGCCTTGGATATAGTAGGGCTGAAATGATTAATTGTGATTAAATAATCATCAACCAATTTAGTAACAGATTAATCATTAACTGGATCATGCAGACTCAAAAAGGCCATTTTCTTAAAGAACAACATACTCAGAACAGTAATTATCCAAAACTGTAATAAAATATACATACATACATACTAGCTCTGAATCAATTAATCACTATTAAGTGTGATTAACTGATTATTGAAATAACTGTCAACCAATTTAGAAACCAATTAATCGTTAACTGGAGAATACAAACTCAAAAAAAGGTAATTTGCTGAAAGAACAATATACTCTGAACAGATATTAAGAAAATATATACATTTTGTATATAAGATAAAATGTAATTTTACTAATTGGTTAATCAAAAAATGAACCCCAATACAATTATCAATAATAGTCAACTAATTTAATAAGCAATTAATTATTGACTGGAGTATAAATATATGGAAAACATAATACACATATAGACATTTTGCATTTAAGACATAAAAATGAAACATTTGTCAGTAAATATTTCCACCAAGATTTCCTTAAGTGACAGTTTTAGCTGCACCTGGTTTAATTTTTGTACAAAATCTCCTATTGAGTACTTTTGTTATCCAGGCATTAATCAGTTAATAAAAACAACAACAATAAAAAAAGACAAACAAATATAAAAATAAAGAGATGAGCCCCACACTGTGTTTATGAGAAGTCAAGAAAAGGCTGAGTATCTTATGTTACAAATGATTCAGCGTTCACTAAACAAATGCTGTCATCGCATTTTAAAATGTTTATTTTCTTAATAAAAAGGAATTGAATATTTGTTTATTTGCATCTTTTATTGAATCAGCAGAATGTGGCAATTTCGTTATTCGATTAATCGATTAATCGTCAGAGTAGTTGCAAGTTGCAGGCCAGGTTTAAATGTAAAATAAATGAAGTGTAGAGCTTGAATTGTCTGAACGAGGTGAGCGGACGCATTAGTTATGCATTGGGGTCCCTCCTGCGTTTAACCTTCCAGGTGTGGAGAAAACAGCAGAGTTTTTGTTGGGAACCACAGATGGGAGGAGGTGAAGGCCGGCTGCTAATGCTTTCTTTCTTCTTTTTTTTTTGCCCTTCGCTGTAATTGCGGGTCCGCACAAAGTCGGAGGGCTGTTGTCGGTGAGGGGATGAAAGCGAGGCGAGCCGGTCGCTGCAGCAGAATCAATAGTTCATACCTCACTGAGATTGAGTTTTTAGGGAAGGAGAAGCGCCGTGACCGAGGGCAGAATATGAAATCGCTTCCACTGAGGCCGAGCGCGCTCGTTGCAATCGATCCCGGCTCCTGTACCAATTACAGCTGTAAGGTTCGTCTTTGGCTCGCCGCAGTCCTCACAGACCGGCGCTTTGGAAACAGACGTTGTGTTCGCTGACACTTTGACAAGCGCTGCAGTTTTTTCATCTCTCCTGGAAATTGCGCTCTGAAATGCCTTCATACTTTCAGTCTTTAATTTGGAGCGGAGATTGATTTCTTCTTTCTTATGTGAAATGTCGATGAAAAGGACATAACTGCTACTTTCTGTCCCACATGTTTTCAAATTTCACATTTTTTTTTTACCTTCAGGTCAAATGTCTGGCTGTTGTGGATATTTGCTCTCAACAATGTGTGCTGATAAATTACAACATCTTGGTGCATAAAGGAAATATTTCAGGGTGAATTTTAGCAATTTAAAGCTTCATTTCATCAATATTCTGATGTAATGTAGATATGTGTTTGAATTTCACGGTTCCTTTTATTTCAGGAACCAAAGTTTACAGACTCATCTGTTATGGATGTTTGTTGGTATGAATAGCAGAATTATCTTCTTTATATTAAAATTTATTATTGTCATATAATAAATAAAAAATACAGATGATAGAATTGAGTGTACAATAAAGAAAAAAAAAAGAAAAATAGGAAAAGAGTCCAGTGTAGTACTTTATTTACCTTTTTTAAAACATCTTATATTTCATTGTCAGGTGTTGTCAGAGTAAATGTACTTTCAGGAGTATTTTTTACTACAATTTACTGGAGTAATTTTATTATGACGTATTTCTACTCCCACCTCAGTAAAATTTCTGGATTTTCTACCCATTGAATGAAAAACAAACCAAAATTTACCAGACAGACACACACCTGCAGTTTCTGTTACAGTTTTGTACATTTTATTTTGAAATAAACTGATTTGGAAAAAAATATTTTACCTGATTTTATTTTTTTTGTTACTTATCTGAATTATTGCCAATTTAACCGTTAAAATACCTAAATTTCCTGATAACTTTATGTTACTATGTACTTTTTAAATATTAAATGATTGGTAACTTGGTCAGTCACCAAATACTATTTTACTCTTTCTTGAGTATTTTTTGGGTACTCTGCCTGCTCTGGGTGTCGTTTAACGTTTCCTCTCCTGTCTGCAGGTCTGGATTTGATTTCTCTTTCATGCGTTTTTTGATTTTCTGCCGCCTCCATCTAACCTCTTTTTGTTCCAATTTATTTTGGTGAATGGTTCCACAGATGCGGCTCCATCCTTCATCCACCTCTTGATTTTTCATTTCACTTTTCTTTTAATCGTCTCCCTCTGCGCTTTCTTCGCTGGTCATCTTCTGTCTCCGTCTCACCTGGTGCAGAATAAGAAAAACTGCTGCTGATAATTTATGCTGGATTGAGGTTCGTTGATAGATGGAAATCTGGATTGATTCATTTGTTCCTCAGTATTTCAGGGCAAATTACCGACTGATTTTCTCAATAACTTTGATTTAAAATTCAGACCAAAGTTTAATTATCTATTTTCTGTTCTACTAACTTTGAATCTAATTTATTTGTTGTTGAATATTTTATATTTCACTTTAATCCCATTGACTGATTCTGATGACAGATTATGACCCCAGATTAAGGCGGCATAATAAATTAAAAAAGCAAAAATTTAATAAACATTAATATTGAAACAATATCAGTTGTAAATAATGAAGATTAAATTCTGTCATGATTTCCTCATGACAGAATCCATCAGATCCGCCTGATCGCACAGAACAAATAACTTCCTTCCTTCATTCCTCCCTTCCTTTCTTTCCTTCCTCTCTCTTTCTTCCTTCCTTCCGTCAATTCCGTTTATCTGTTTTTTTTTTTGGTAAAACTTCTCAGTTTTATTTAATTAATATATATTGTATAAATAAATTAGTTTTAAACTTCATTCTTTCTGTTCAGGTGAACCAGGATCCTCGTTTATTTTTACACCCCGACATTAAAACGATATTCAGAGACAGTTTATCTCATCCTGCAACATGAACTGAATAATAATAATAATATTGACTCTACTGCTTCTGGTTCTGCCTGTAGGGGGCGCCCTGCTTCCCTCTGCTGTTCACCGATGCAGATGGACGTCGGGACCGACGCTGACTAGAGGAAGTGTCACATTCCAGCTCTTCTTCTTCTTCTTCACCCTCGTGTCCCACTCCTCCCTCTGTCACACTGGCAATGTCCAGGGTCCCGAGTCCGCCGCCTCCTGCGGAAATGTCCAGCGGGCCCGTGGCCGAGAGCTGGTGCTACACGCAGGTAAGATGATTTCAAACGGCATCATTCAGTGACAACGCTTGTAAACGTTGTTTACAGTTGATACTTTCAGACACCAATTAAAAAGAGACAGAAATACTTTATTTGAAGAGTTGTGCATAAGACTGACATGAAACTTTTAATGCAAAGATAAAACAAAATAAATACTTTAACAAGGAGCTTGTTGATAAATATGTTGTCTATGAAAAATTTGAAAACTTACCTTAAGAAAGTAAAAAAGTTCTTGAATAAATAAATTCAGACATTTATCTATCATAAAACACCTCAATCTTTTGCTGCATTGTTTCTCTCTAACAGATCAAAGTGGTAAAGTTTTCCTACATGTGGACCATCAACAACTTCAGCTTCTGTCGTGAGGAAATGGGCGAAGTCATCAAAAGTTCGACCTTCTCTTCTGGGGCCAACGACAAACTCAAATGGTGAGAATCACAGGAAATAATGTACAAAAACACAAAATACAGGCTGGAAATCAAACTTCATATTTTTACTCCCCAGTATATTATAAGCCTGGTGGGTCACCAGGCTTTACTTCCTGCCCCGCCAGGCTAAGTGTTACCTGTTTATTTTAAATTATATATTTTTTAATATGTACAACAGTAGCAGTAATAGCAATATAAACCATTAGTAATCTTTAGTAGACAATTACCAATTTAAAAAGATAATGGCTTAACCTTCTATTAATCTATTTTCTTTGTTGTTGATGTTTTATTTCCAAAATTTCCTGTCAACATTTTTAAACATGAAAACATCATAGGACAACTCTAACACCACGTTTGGCTAGTTTCCTTGGTGAGACCCTGAACCTGCATATCTCTGCTTAGTTTAGTCCCTTAAATTTATCTTTTGCTGTAATTTAATCTGCAAGTATTCTGAATCTGGACATTTTTTTTCCAATTCTTTGCTAAATTTAGCTGGATTTCGAATCTTGCCAACGATTCTCAGTTGGATTTAAGTCAGGGCATTGACTAAGCCATTCTAATATGAGTATTCAATTCAAAATTACTGTATTTACCCTAAAGAAAAACTAAATGTTGCCGTAACTCGTATCATTTTAGTATCTTCAAAAAATGGTGATGAGATGCAAACAACATCCAAAACCAGAGGGAATAATTATCCAAACATGCAACGCCTCAAAGAAAAAAAAAAGATCAGAATATCTAAAAAAAACAGCAAATCAGGGCTAACATAATGGAGCTGCTGCATGAATGGACAAAAATAAATTATGAATTAGAATTAAACTTTGAGCTAAACCATTCTCCGTAGTGCAAAAAAATACAAATCTTACCAAGTTTTTTTGCTCTTAATTTCTTTTGAATATCTTAGTACACTTTAAATAAGACACAAATAAATTACAAGTAGCTTTTCAGCAGGAAATAGGAGCTTTTTTTACACCAATAATTCCTTAATATTAATGAAAAAGTGCTAGTTAAACTGGCAGTTTGTCTCACAGCCGTTGCCTAGCAACGCCTGCCAATCCCAGCCCGTCACCTAGCAACCAAGTTTAGTTCTACTAACAGACTTTTTTCCTTACAAGACATTTTCCCATTTCATAAGTGAAGTATTCTTCCAGTGGAACCAGTACGTTTTGGGTTGGTTAGCACTAACTGGTTATTTTATTTTCCTCAGGTGTTTGCGAGTGAATCCCAAAGGCCTGGATGAGGAAAGCAAAGATTACCTGTCTCTGTACCTGCTGCTAGTCAGCTGTCCAAAAGCAGAGGTGCGAGCAAAGTTCAAGTTCTCCATCCTCAACGCCAAGGGAGAGGAGACCAAAGCCATGGGTGAGCAAAAACATTAATAATAATATATTTTAGTTATAATGCCATGTATATCAAAGGGCAGGAAACAAGAACAAAACAAGAAATTTTAATTAACATTATGGAGCATTCAGAGCTGGGTAGCAACTAGTTACATTAACTTGGGTAACGTTTTTGAACAAATTTACTTTTTGAAGTATTTTTACTATGCAGTACTTCTGAGTAATTTTATTATGAAGTATTTATACTCTTACTGGAGTCAAATGTTTGGATTTTTTACCCATTGAGTGAAAAACAAACATGTTTTAACCAAACATTCACCAGACACAAACCTGCAGTTTCTGTTAGTTTCATAAACTTTCTTTTTTCTTTTGCCTGATTTTGTTATTTTTGTTGTCATTTTCATCTTTAAAATACCAAAATTTCCACTTTTATTGGTTCGTCTGATGATGTAATTTAAAAAAATTAAATGCTTTATGATTTGATCAATTACTCTGTAACGTTTTTACCTAATACCTTTTTACTTTCCGTGAGTAATTGAGTAACAGGTACTTTTTACTTGAGTAAAAATATGTTGACTTGGTATTACTCCTGCTTGAGTACAATTTTTGGACAGTCCTCCCACCTCTGGTAACATTTTACAGTGCAAATTTTTTACAGTGTATTTCCTTTAAATGTTGAACCATTTCCTTGTCCGTCTGCAGAAAGCCAGAGGGCGTACCGCTTCGTCCAGGGAAAAGATTGGGGCTTTAAGAAGTTCATCCGGAGAGACTTCCTCCTGGACGAGGCTAACGGTCTCCTACCTGACGATAAGCTAACGCTGTTCTGCGAGGTAACGCTGATTTTTCTCCCGTTTTCATCGCAGTGGAGTGTTTACTGTGCTGTGTTTCAGCTGCGGCTTTGCTTCCTTCAGGTGAGCGTTGTGCAGGACTCGGTCAACATATCGGGTCAGAACACGATGAACATGGTGAAGGTACCGGACTGCCGGCTAGCGGACGAGCTGGGCGGCTTGTGGGAGAACTCGCGCTTCACAGACTGCTCCCTGTGTGTGGCTGGACAGGAGTTTCAGGCCCACAAAGCCATCCTGGCCGGTAAACAAACACACCTGTCAGGTTAACCCCGAAACCCTTTAAGTCCTAAGTTTCAAATTTCCACCTGGATATTTTTGCTTATTTTAATTGTATGCAGTTCTTTGAAGGTCCTGTGTGTAAATATATTTTCCCATTTTTCCATAACAACTAGAACTTTCAATATCTAGGAAGTTATTTTCGCAATTTACCTCAGGTTAATTTCACTTCCTGCTATGGTGGGAGTGAATTTACCGTAATAACCCGATATTAGCTGGAACGTCTCCCCTTTCAAAAACTGTTGGAATTTTTCAGATAGCGCAAAGTCTGGGGGATTTACGGTAATTTGTCTGGGTCGTTGCTGATCCGTTCGGTCTGGAGTTGACATGACGCCGGCTCCGCCCCCTTACTGACGTAGAACAATCCTCCACCAATCATTCCAGGACCCTGTCATCAACTGACCGATCAGCGTTCCAAGTACAGTACTCTGACTATTGACAGTATCTCCCCATCACCCAGAACATACAGAGGGCGGAATACAATTTATTACATTTCCAAAACCAAAAAGGAGCCTGGAATAACGCAAGAAATGGATCATGGACTGCAGCCGACCTCAAGTCCAGTTGAATGAAACGGATGGACGGGAACTACGTTAGTCAGAACCACGACTGGTAGTAAACATGCCAGGTTCTGTCATAACATACTTACTGATAGCTCCATGCTAACGACTCACAACTCAGTTAAATTAAAGTAACAATGCTAAACATCTAATCATTTCCAGATCAATAAGTGAAGTTAGTTATGCTGGCATCTTTATGGCAGCATGAAAACTGACTGCGCTAAATGCTATATTGGCATTTAAACACAGTTTCATACAACTGTTTATTTCTAAGCATTTTCCTGAAGGCAGATTTGAACAAGCCTGTATTATTTAAGTCATTTCTCACCCATTTTGTCCCACAGCGTTCACACTTACATCAAATCAGACTTTTTTGTCCCTCATTTGTCCTCTTGGGCTTTATTGTTGATTTTTCTGTTATTTCCCACTAATAACCTTACAGACCTGACGTAGTTACAGAATTTTCTTGCCCGCCGTCTTTGCCTCAGTGTTGGTTTAAAAGGCAAAATTGACTCCATAAACATCTAGGGTAACCATTGAGGTCCGTTAGTCTGTTTTAATCTCATTGTGGTTGTCAGAGGACTGCTTTACTTCCGCATGGCGGCGGAGCCGGCATCATGTCAATTGTTAAGGAATAATTGACTTAAAACAAACCTGTATGTTCTTAAAAGTGCTTGATATTGTTTCCTTTGTTTCAGCGCGTTCCCCCGTATTCAGCGCCATGTTTGAGCACGAGATGGAGGAGAGCAAAAAGGTGAGTCCGAACCGTTCCTCTCCTAAAAAATGAATTTGTTTTGTTCCTTGATGGCTGTAATTTTCCAATTTTTGAAGGATTGCGTGCCACTGAACAGCTGCAACACAAAGGTGTTTGCAGAAACTGGATGATAGTGAAACCCAAACGCAATTGTCCCGCTTTCACTCGGGGGTCGGGACTCATCCTTCACTGTCAGAGCCACAGAAACAGGGAATTGCTTTTGCTCCCCTTCTGTTGACGACAAGAGATGAAATTACAACCACACTGATTTTTTTGTTTAAAGTCAGACCAGCAGAGATACTTTTAATTTTAAATGTACATTTATTAATTTGAATACATTTGAAAAAATGTGCAATTAGATCATATTTACATTGGTTTTCAATAAAGTGGCATAATTTGTCTTTGATGTAGCACATAACGTGATATCTTTAAAAATGCATTGAAAGAGCTGACGTGTCCCAACGTTCGTTTTAATCGATTTATTGTATATTTAGGATAATTAAGTGAAGATTTAACAACACATTTTGAAATAAAACCGTTTTGAATTAAAAGAAATACCAGAAAAAGAGACAAAAAGGAAAGAAAAACCCTACGGATTAGCTCCTCACCACCTGTTCTTTAGTACGGTGTTCTTGCATGATTTGTTGCAGAAATTATAGGTAAAAACTAAGCAGGTAAATGTTATTTGTTTCAAATGTTAAGTGTTATTAAAACTGATGGGGAAAAATCTGAAAAAGGATGAAATTTCAAAGTGGAAAATGTGTAGAAACTCTGAATACAAAAACAAAAATAACATTTTAAATGAATGTTTCACAAACTGTGTTTCAAGCATCTGTTATCAGTGAGAAATAATAAAAGTCAAAGTTGAATAGCTGTGAAAAAATACCTATGAAATCCCCTTATTCACTGGAATAGTGTTTTAATAAATCTCATTAATCAACCGTCCTCCTCCTCCTCCGTCAGAATCGTGTGGAGATCAACGACGTGGAGCCAGAAGTTTTCAAGGAGATGATGTGCTTCATTTACACAGACAAAGCTCCCAACCTGGACAAGATGGCCGACGACCTTCTAGCAGCAGCCGATAAGGTAATGCACTCACTTTCTCCTCATGGGTTCATTATAGGTTGGAATGAAGACACTTCAGCAGCTGATATTTTATTATATTCTTCATGAAGCAGGTAGAAAACATGTCATTTGTAAATATTTCCAGTGTCATTCAGGTCACGTACACCATGTTAGCGCATTTCAAAATGCATCTACATTTAAATTTCTACAATGACTGTTTATTATTTTCTGCCTGGCTATTGTTAGAAATTGATACCATGGGGAAAACAGCCGCCTGGCTGTTAGCTGACTATGAATAGCTTTGGTTTTAGCTGACAAGTTGTTAATATAACACGCTAAATCTTATTGGTATGCCTGATATATAAAAGAAAAAGGGACGCGATGCTTTGCTACTAATTGTCAACACTGCAACAACTAGATATCAAGGCCACAAAAAAGTTTATTTAAGAGAAAAATATATATAAGGAGAGGGAAGCAGTCCAGTTATGCTAGCTTGACTTTGAAAACCGTAACATGTAGATGTGCTGTGGAATTCGGTGTGTTTCGTTTCAGATAAAAAAACAACAAAAAAGGCGACACTCTTTGATGTTGTTAATCTCAAAACAAACATCGAGCTTGAAAACATAAACGGACTGAATGTTCGGTTCTTCATGTGGGAAATGTTTGAGGGATTTTTGGTGCTGAATCCTGAAACGTAAAGCGGCGTTGTTGTCAGTTGCTACAGCAACGAGTCTGCGTGTGGCATAGCCGACACAAAAAGCTAGAAAAAATAAGAATATGAGTTCTTCTTCAGTGGTTTTCTGTGTTTTTTTTTTCTTCCTTTTTTGTGGTGCATTGCACTAAATTAATAATAATACCCACACCTCCAGGTTTCATTTTTCTAACGAAGCTGTTTCTCTGCGACAGTGCGGTTATGGATGGGAAGTAAACAAATCGTCTTTTTGCCCTCCAATTTTGCGAAATTTTCAAATGTAAACAAGAACCTGCAGCATTCAAATAGGAGACATTCAGTTTAAATGTACTTTAAAATTGATTCAGAATTCACAGGGTTGCACCTCCAGTTCAAGTAGTGCTACTTTTACCTGAGTAAATTTTGTTTACGCTCTGCCCTCCTCTTATAACCAGTTATCTCTGTCTGGAGTTAGATTTAAAATTTTGTTGCTATAAAATAGAGGTAAATATAGGGAACACTAAAGCCTCTGTGTGTCTGTCTTCTTTCAGTACGCTCTGGAGAGACTCAAGGTCATGTGTGAAGACGCGCTCTGCACCAGCCTGTCCGTGGAGAACGCCGCCGAGATCCTCATCCTGGCCGACCTGCACAGCGCCGACCAGCTAAAAACGCAGGCGGTCGACTTCATCAACTAGTGAGTTCACACACAGACGGCCGCTCTTCGTCGCGCCTCACAGGTCCGCCGCGTTCGCGTCGTGTCAGCTCCTTTAATCTCGTTTCTTCCTTCCAGACGGCACCAGGACTCGGGTTTGTTAGAGTTACTGATTTAATTTCACATGTGTCTCGGTGAAGTGGCAGGTTTGATGTTATTAACGCGTGCCGAATGTTCCTGAAGGATCGGGGCATCCTGACTCCTCGCCGCGCCCCGTTGGCACCTCCTCTGTTGCCGCAGAGACGGGATGTGTGATAAAGATCGATCACGTGTCTTTACAGACTTCTGGCTCACACAGACTTTGTGTAGGAGCCGACGATGGGTCACAAACATGTTGGCTTTAGTGGTAAGATAAAAAAACAAAATATGATGAAGAAACGCACTACCTCTTCCTCAATACTTAATGTTTTAGAGATTTTTACTGATTCATCATGAAAAATGTTGTTTTGTGAGGATTCACATACGGATGAAGTGATTAATCACGATTAATTGATTGCTGAAGTAACGGTCAATTCATTTAGTAATCGATTAATCATGAAATGAAGTACACAGACTCAAAAATGTCCAATTTCTGAAATAACATCACAGCAATTAAGCCAAAACTGTAAATATGTTTGACCCAAACTATTCAAATGACAGTTAAAGTTTAGGTTCAAATTCTAAAAAAAATAAAAAATAATCTTCTTTTAGGCAATTTTTTCTATCTAATTGTCAATCAGTTAATCCAGGAATAATCAACAGCTTCAAGAAAAGCCTACATTTTGACATGTTGATAAAGTATTTTTAGCTGCAGATTATCTGCCAGTAATCAGACTTTCACTAAAGGAATGCTGTTATTGCATTTCAGGTAATAAAATGTTTATTTTCTTATTTAAAAAAGGAATTAAATTATTTATTTGCATCTTTTAATGTATTTCTAATATTTTATGTTTATGTTTTGTTGTTTTGTGACTGAATGAAATATAGGAAAGAAATGAAGCAGATTTGCAGATTGTTTGGTAAAATAATGCAAGTTTCTATGATGGACAAATTTTGGTGTTGAGTTCAACTGTAAAACATTTTAAAATGTTAAAAAAACCATCAGAATATCAGTAGTTTTAGTTCTTTCAAACAATGACAGAAATGCTTTTAAGTATCTATTTATTAAAATATGTTGATATTCTTTGGAAGTGGGAATACTGTGACTTCCTTTCGTTTTTAATATTTTTTTTAAATTTCTTTTATTTATTGATTTTTTTTATTTTCAATTTGAATTTTGTATAGAATTTTTTTATTTCTAGTTTTTTGTTTTTATTAATTGATTTTTTTTTAGTTTTATTTTTACTGTAATTGATTTAAAAAACTTATTTAAAAGAAAACATTCAATGTTCTGTCGCATCGCGGTAGTTTGTTTACTAACATGGTAGTTTGCTAACAAACTACCATGTTTATCTCTGGCTGTTTTCATTCGCTACATAACAATAAATATGATTAAATGAAAAATGTGAAATTCAGAAAATAAAACTGATTTGTCAGAGACCTAAATCGGTTATCAATATTGGTATTGATCGGCTCATCCTTCGTCTTTTGGTATTCCAACTGTTTTTTAATGTTATTTTTTAATTCTCTTATTTATTGATTCTTTTTCATTTTTAATTTACATTTTTTGCAGAATTGTTTTATTTTCCTGATTTCCACTTAAGTTGAAGAAATCTGGAATCTGGACTTGGGTTTGGACAATAGGTTAACAGATAAAAAACCTATTGTTTTTTATCTGTTAAAAAACAATAGGTTTTTTAACAGATAAAAACCTGTTAAAAAACAGGTTTTTTAACATGGTTAACAGGTTAACAGGTTACCTTGTTAACAGATAAAAAAACCCAAAAAACTTATAATTTCATTTAATTTCCTTTTGGGATCAAAAGGAAATGAAATTTTTAATTTCCTTTTTTTTTTTTTTTTTATTTGAAATGAATGTCCAGCTATGAAAACCAGGCGGTTTGGTTTGACCTCTGGTGACCTCTGTCTCGTCCCTCCAGCCACGCAGCGGAGGTGATGGAAACCGCCGGCTGGAAGTCGATGGTCGCCTCCCATCCGCACCTGGTGGCCGAAGCTTACCGCTCGCTGGCGTCCGCCCAGTGCCCCTTCCTCGGACCGCCCCGCAAGCGCCTCAAACAGTCCTAAAGGCAACAAAACACACTCTCGCTGGCTCTCTCTCTCTCTCTCTCACACACACGCGCACAAACAAAAGCTCCCAGACACACAGGGATAACCATTCTCCTTGCTGTTACCTACAACACTACCACCCAGAACCTGCTGTATCCCGTCTTTTTAAGAAGAAGAAGAGGAGGAAGAGGAAGAGGAGGAGGGGATTGTAATGTGGATCTTTTAGTGTTTACAATAAAACCCGCAGCACCCTGTTCTTCTTCTTGATCCCCGGTTCTGACGTTGTTCTCCTTTTTTTTTAAAATTATTTTTATTTTTTCCCGTGTATCCAAGGAAGAGCGGAGCGCCGCCTCAAAATTAGCAGATTTGGAGCGGGCGGCAAATAAAGTGTCTGTTTTTATCGTAAAGCGAATAGCGCGATCCACCCGAGAAACTCGCGGACTCTGTAGGGAGGGCTCTGGTTACAAACTGGAAGCCCCGAAAAGAAAACCAAGGGCTAGTCAAAATCGAAAAGTTCCCAGTAAAACTTGGGGAAAAAAAAAATTGCACTAACGCCACAGATCAGATCTCGCCAACCCGTAACCAGCGGCAACCTCGAAATACTGTAGGCAAGCACACAATGGACCCAGCTGGACCACAACCACCACCACCAACAACAACAACAAGAACAACAACAACAAGTTCCCTTTAAGAAAATCTGTCTGCAAGTGACTCAAACAAACACCGGCGTCCATTTTTCTGTCTTCTAAACGCCAGGAAGCATAAAGAAATAAAAGCAACGCACAACTAGATGTCGTTGGTTTTCTCGTGAAGTCTGAGAACAACGTCTGGAAATGGTTACAGATATTTAAAAAAAACAACAACAACAACAACAAAGGGTTCAGTCAGAAACGCTGTTTTGTTTTTTCGCTTCCATAGGAAATAGCGCAGATCTATATTTGTGTTTCAGGGCCGAGAGCGTTTTTCTTTGCAGCATAAAGACTAAAGGGAAATGAGATTACAATGAACACGTTTTAATGTTCAGAATATATCAATTGCAGACAAAAACAGCAAAAAAAAGGAAGTCCTGAACTACAGAAAATACAGTCAGCGTGAAAAGAAAGTACACCCTCTGTCAGTTCCTGGGTTTTAATGTTTAAATTTCCTGTTTTTTAACAGGCTAAGAAATTATTTAAACCAAACCACAGATTCCACCACTATTTATTAAAATGGAAAAAGTTTGGTACAAAAAAATTAAGTACATCCCCTAAATATGTACAAAATGGGTAAAACCCTCGAATTTAAGGGGTTGTACTTTGTTTTTCTTTCCTTTTTGTTTTTAGCCATGACTGTACATTTTGAAGTTTTCATTTCAAACTGTTGGAAAATTGTAATGATAGAAGGAACCGTTGTTTCTTTTCCTGTAGATATTTCTGATTTTGAGAAGTGACACTTAGCTGTTGCCATTTTTTTGTTCCCAGAAAAAAATAAACCACAACTATTTTGTATTGAACGAAGTCTTGATGTCGTCTGAGTGTTTTTATGATCACAAATGATATAAAATATTCTGATTGTTGCTTATCAGAACTCCTGGAATAGAGCCTGCAAGTCCTTAAATGTATTTTAATGTTTTACCAAAGAATCAGGGATATTCTATGGCATCACATTCCTGACAAAAACCTTAAGTAGTGTATTACAACAGTTCATTTTTTTTAACAAAGGTCACATTTCCATTTACTTGACGTTCCATGAATGTAGCATGGGAAGTAGTAATAAAATGAAGACGACTACGGAAAACCCTTGGCATCCTCTTCATCTGACTGTTCAAACCCTCCAGGAGTTTGTGATTGTTTTTTGCAAAAATTACTAATTTGTAGTTCTGTTTAAGAAATATCCGCATGGAAATTAGCGTTTATGTTTAACAGTAAATGTTACTTTCATGTCGATCAAGGATAATAACCTGACATCAAGTAAGGCGGAGGCAGCAGTGGAGTAGAATTAAGACGTACTGCCACCTGCTGGTGGGAGTTAGCATAACTGGAATAATGTTTTAGACAATTTTTTTGCAGAAAATTTGCAATAAAGTTATAATTATGCATTAGTGCAAAAAACAATAAATAAATAGGGATTTTTTTAAATTTTTCTTGAATTTCCATGATTATAGAATCACAAAACACTGACAGGATCAATATTTATATAACAGAGTAAGTTCAGTCAGAGGCTTCATCTGATCTCGCTGTAACACTGACTGCTGCAGTAGATCATTTCTACTGTACAATGTTTCTTTTAAAAAAAATCTTCGATAAAATGAGCTACAACGTCGAATTTCAGTTTTAGCCACTGAATGAAAAACAAACATGTTTTAACTAAAAATTCACCACACACAGACACACACCTGCGATTTTTGTTAGTTTTCTTTTTTTTTTTTTTTATTGAAAGAAACTGATTTGGATTTTTTTATAATTTGCCTTATTTTGTATTTATGTTATTTATTTAAATTATTTTCATTCTGATCTTTAACATACCAAAATTTCAACATAACTTTGTATTTTGTCCGTTGTATGATGTAATTTTTAAATTTTAAGTAATTGATGTTTTGATCTGTTACTCATATTTTGAGTATACTTTTTACCAGTGTTTTTAAAAAAATCTTTTTATTTTGTATTTTTACTTGAGTAAAAGTTTAATGTTCTGAAACACAAACACCTTAGATTTTGAACCTGGATCTTGATCTGATCCCACATGAGGTTTGAGAAAACAGTGAAGAAAAAACAAAGCGTTGAATGTGCAGAAATAAAATAACATAAAGCACCTTAGTTTGGCGCTTTTTGCGGGGAACTCGTGCAGAAATGTGTCGCTGTAAGCAGCTTCTCAGCATGAAATGTGTCAACTCTGCAGCCCTAACTAACTGTTTTCTCACATCCACTGCAGCCTGAGAGTTTCTCTCTTTTTCCTTCAAAAAATCATCAGAGGTGCTAATTGGAGGATTTCCATTGGCTTGGGGTGAAAGGTCATTGCTTTGTTGCTTCACGCTTCCCTGTGATTCTGTGTGAATATTGAATTCGGAGCTTTTATGGCTGACGAGTTTATTCAAAGATGTTCTTTCAGTTTCAATAGATAATTTTTCTATACATTATGAAACCATTTATCTCTGACTGAAAGATTAACCATTTTGTATTTAGCATCTCCTTAATCATGTAATGCTGAAATATTACAATTATTTTCATTTTCTTGCATAAAATTTCAATTTCAAGTTAAAATAAAAAGTATTTTATTGACTCCCAAAGGGAAATTAAATAACAAATAACTTTTTTACATAAGACCAAGTTAGTTTTAAAGTTTTTTTTTCCCTTTTAGTAAATTAAATCAGTGTTAAAAAATTGCTTTTTGCTCTGGTTTGATATTTAAGGTTTAAGTTCTCTGAATGTGTGTTGATTTATGGTTTCCGTTTGGATCAGACATTATGAACTTTTAATTAAAACCAAAATAACTCTGATAGCAAATATGACTCCAGAGAATTATACAACACTTTCTTGTACACTATAAGCAGATGGTAGAAATTTATTTTAAAATCACAAAAAAGGCAAATTATTCACAAAATATCTGTTACCAGACAACTTAAACTGCAAAAGTTTGAAAAAAGGTGATATTATGAAGGTTATATTTTTACATATTCAACTCCAGATCATTCTGGTTCCTTTTAGTTTGACCATTTTTGATAAATATTGAAAAATCAGCTACAATCATTTATTTTTCAACAGGAGACATCACCTAAATATATATATATATATATATATATATATATATACATATACACACACACACACACCGTAATTTCCGGACTATAGAGCGCACCCAATTATAAGCCGTACCCAGTACATTTTAAAGGAAACCCATTTTGTACATACATAAGCCGCATGTGCCTACATACAGACGGTACACAGCGTTTTCAAAGTTTTAATAATATACCTTAGCTTTTCTTTCCAAACAGTGCCTGTGACGAGGCAGTAACAGCAGCAATGCCGGTAGCCTAACAGGGCTGGTTAAAAAAATATACCGTTAAAAGTCACTGAGACACAGCAGTAACACAGCAGCAACACGGTAGCACAGCACTAAAAGGGCTGGTTATAAAAAAAACATACCAGTAAAAGTCACTGAGAGCCATTTTCATCTTCCTCCTGAGCACTGAGACGTGTTAAGTTACATTAAACTTGCGTCTTCCTCTACACATATATTCCACCTGTCTCACTCTTACCTTTTCTGCTCCAGCGCCCCCTGGCGGCCGTTAGAAAAAAAATGCACAAATAAGCCTCATCATTGTATAAGCCGCAGGGTTGAAACCGTGTGACAAAAGTCGCTGTTTATAGTCCGTAAATTACGGTATATATACATACATTTATTTTACTATGTTTAATCAAGCATGTTCTCAAAGGGTGCCGTTTGTAAAGTTACATAATCAAAATTAAAAGCAAAAAGTTTATATTTAGCTTGTCATAAGAGGGAAAAATATACATTTCTCAGTCACATTTTCACCACGTTATTCGTTCATATATTAAGGTTACAGTTCCAAACTAAGCTCAGCTAGCAAGCTAAATATTTACCATTAAACTAAATATTTAGCTTAATTTAGTTAGTAAGCTAAATATTCACTAATATTTAGATCTCTCAATATTAGTAAGCCAACATTTAGCTTACTAATATTTACTAGCTAATTATTTAGCTTACTATTAAGCTAGTAAGCTAAGTATTTAGCATATTAGTTAAATATTTGTTCCAAGCTAAAAATTATGAAGTTAACAAGCTAAATATGTTCTTTTCAAATTGTTTAGTTAGCAAAATATTTAATTTGGAACTAAATATTTAGCTCAAAACTAAATATTAGTAAGTTAGCAAGCTAAATATTTAGCTCCAAGCTAAAGTTTTGGCAAGTTGGCATGCTAAATATGTTGTTTACAAACTATTTAGCTAAATATTTAACGAGCAATCTATATATTTAATTTATGTTTAGCTCCAAGCTAAATATTATTAAAATAGTAGCACATTAGTGAGCTAACGTGCTAATATTTAGGTAGGTTGTTGCTTACAAGCTATAAAACTATTTAGCTTTCTAGCTATAGCAACAAGCTAAATAGCTTGTTGTTGCTATTTAAACAAGCTAAATAGCTTGTTGTTGCTTACAACAAGTAATTTGTTAATTTAGCTTGTTTAAGCTAATTTATCAAGCTTAAACAGCTTGTTAAATTAGCTCCAAACTAAATATTTAGTTCCAAACAAAATATTTAGTCAACAAGCTAAAGATTTTGTTCCAAACTAAATATTAAAATGTTAGCAAGCTAAATCTTTAGTTTGGGTCTAAATATCTAGTTAGTAAACTAAATATTTAACTTGCTAAATGAATATTTAATTTGAAACTGGGACATTTATAAGTGAATGAATAAAATGGTGAGAATATGAAAATGAAACCTGTTTTTCCCACTTATAACAGGCTAAATAATCCAAATTATTGCTGTTAATATTTGACTCACTTACTGTACAAACAGCATTCCATATATTTTAGGACAAAGTTTTGAACGGCTCAAACTGCATCCTCCCTTCACCTGGCGGCCCCATGGTTACCCTGTGGGCAGGTAGGGTGGGACCTGGGAGCTGTAGTCCGGACAGACTTTCTGGACCAGCCTGTAATCTGTGCTGTAGAACGACATGTAGACGCAGATGACCTGGAAAGGCTTGGAGCACATCCAGGTGATGTGGCTCTGGGTTTGTTCTTGGTCGCACGTCTTCGACGGGTCGTAGTTGCACAGCATCACCTTCTTGCTGCGTTCGGTTTTCTCGTAGTCCACCCTGCAGTTGAACGTCTTCGACTCCTTGGGGTGGACCACGCTCTGGCGCTCCAGGTCGAACTCCACCTCCTTCATGGGCGGGACCAGGCTGACCGACACGTTGCCAACACCCGTGGAGTTGTGACGGAAGTAAACACCGAGAGAGCCGTTGCCGTGATCCACGATCTTCCCCATTATCAGCAAGTTCAGCTTGACGGTTTTGATGTTGGAGTAAAAGTCGCCCCAGCTGAACAACCTCGACAGTTTGGAGAGTCCTTGAACTTTCATGATGGGCTGAAGCTTAATTTTTACCGACGGGTTGGAGTTGGACTTGGGGATTTCCCAAAGCTTCTGCTTCGATAGAGGAACCCAGGGATTGTTGAGGACTTTGGAGTTCTGGACGGCAGTCCTGGACTGAAGGCCCCAGATTTTCTGGAGATGCTCCTCTTGGTCTCTGTGGGTTTGAGGTGATGATGAGTTCCTGAAGGTGAAGTTGCTCTGAGTCTCATGTTGACAGAGAACAAGCTAGATGGGAAATAATGAGAAAATACAAACAATGAGCCTCAGAGGAAGTTTAAAAGAGCATTACTAGATTCAAACTACAGTGTCTACCAATTCTGTTCTTTGTAGTTTTGGGTTTTACTTTTAAATTTAGTTTGAATTTATAGTGGAAATCCAATTTTACAAGGATATTTATGCTTCCCTACCAATATCTGAATAAATGTTTCCAGGATACAGAGAAACCACACAGTTTTTGTAGCCGTGAGAAAACTTCTGACATTATTCTAGCCAGACATTTGAGCTCAGTTGTCAGATCTGGTAAAGTTAATTTAAACTTTGATACCAAGAAATGCTAAGTTTTAAACAACTACACATGATTTGTGCTCACAAATTCAAAAAATCAGTATTTGTATCCAACCATTTCTTTTTTACTGCCAGCAGAGGAGAGTAGAGTACCCAAAAAAGTACTCAAGTAAGAGTAGTACTACTTCAACAACGTATTTTTACTCAAGTAAAAGTAAAAAGTAACCATCAAAGAAATGACTCAAGTAAGAGTGAAAAAGTGTTTGGTGAAAAGTTTACTGAAGTACTGAGTTACTGATCAAGTTATCAATCATTAATATTTAAAAACTACATCATTAGACTAAAATATAAAGTTAAGTGGAAATTTTGGTATTTTAACGACCAAAATGACAATAATTCATATCAATAACAAAAAATAAAATCAGGAAAAAGAAAATTTTTCTAAATCCGTTTTTTTTTTCAGTAAAAAAAATCATAAAACTTTAACAAAAGCTGCAGGTGTGACTCTGTCTGCTGAATTTCTGGTTAAAACATGTTTTATTTTTCATTCAGCTGGTAGAAAATCCAGAAGTTTTACTATAGTAAGAGCAGAAATACTTCATAATAAAATTACTCAGGTAAAAGTCAAAAGTACAAGTACATTGTTTCTGTATGTTAATCAGCCTGAATTTGTAGTGAAGTTAAATAATAAAAAACTAGAACTTTTTCACCAAAATTAAGGAATTATTGACTTAAAACAAGCTCTTTATATATTGCTGAAAAGGGACTTGTAAGTTTGTTTTGTCTTAATTAAAGTGTATTAAGATGTTTCCTCTAGAAACTGGAGTAAAACTAGTTGGTATGATTTGTATTTTTTGCAGTGTCCTGCACCTAGTTCTTTAAATTTTATTAGTTGCTTAAGAAAAAAAATCAGTTAAAAAGTATCATTAAAATCTCTAATTTACAATGATATTAATCCCAGCTTCTTTCAGCATATCTACTGAAAACGCACTACAAAAATTATTTGAATCATAAATTAATCATCACATTTCTTTCCTTCTGGTTTGTCAAAACAAAACTTGCATTCTTGTTACTTTTAAGCATTTTATCACCCGTCTATTTCAACTCACAGCTGTTTAAATCTGTTAAATTAGACTTTTACTCACCAAATAAAAGCTTCCAGTCAGAAGAATCGAGCGGCAGGAGAAAATCTCCATCCTTCCACGTCTACCTGAGCTTCATTCAGGACGAGCCACGCGTAACGGGGTCACCTCTGGAGCAGGAAACGTCGGGAAGCTGCTGCCTCTGACTGAGAGAACCGCTCAGATCTGGACGTTTTGCTCCGTCTTCCTCACCTCCCCCTCTTCATCGCTCACACACTTTTCTTTCTTGAAATCCCCCAAAACACAGATTTGACTGCTCACCTCTGTTTCAGCTGAATACTTCATCCACTGTGTTTGTAATGAATTAGTCGATTAAAATCTGAATTTATTTGCATCTTTAATGAAGAGGAGGCTGATCAGATGTGGGGAAATTCTGCCATCTTGTGGCCAGCAGAAAGAATGCAATCTGAGCTCAAAGAAACATAAAAATTTTTGTATTTATTTTTCATGTACTTTAAAAATTGATATTAACTAAAGAAGGGTTTGTGGTTGTCTGAGCAAATTGAAACACTGCAAAAACACAAAACTCTACTAAGTATTTTTGGTTTATTGTGCGAATATCTTTATGTGAAATAAGAGAAAACTATCTTAAAGTAAAACTTTAAGATAGTTTTACTTTATCTTAAAGTAAAACTATCTTTACTTTAAGATAGTTTTAAAGTAAATTAATGAAATTATTGACATAATTTCATTAAGAAATTGTCAATAATTTCTTAATGAAATTGACATTAAGAAATTAATGTCAATAATTTCTTAACATTAATGTAAAAGTTTCACTGTCAGATTATTTCATTAAAAACATGGGGAAAATATCTCGTTATAAGTGAAACTAGCACTTTTTAGTCAATATTAAGGAGTAATTAACATAAAACAAGCTCATATATCTTGCTGAAAATTCATTTTCAAGTTAGTTTTTTCTTATTTCTAGTGTATTTAGATATCTGCATTAGAAACAAGACCAAAAATACTTTGTAAGATTTTATATTTTTGAAGTAAAGTGCACAAATTCTACAAAAACAAGCCCAAACCATCACTCCTCCACTGCCTTACATCACAGTGAGTGTGAGGTATTTGTAAAATGTCTCCATCTTGTTCTCGTGTCCAAATGGCTGCGTTCCAAAGCTGTTGTGCTTCGTTTCGGTGCAGATTTGCAAACCAAAGCAGTGCTGCTGCATTCTTTTCAGAGTGAGGAACCTTTTTCCTGACAGTCCTTCCCAACAAGTCGTACCTGTTTAGTTTATTTTTGATTCTCCTGACGAGAACCGTAAACAGGGCAGGCCTTTACGGTCTCTGATGGAGCTCCTGCACTGCAAAAACATCTTATTCTTACCAAGTTGGTTTTAGTGCAGATATCTTAATACACTTGAAATAAGAGGAAATTAACTTACACAGGTGCTGAGGGCAAAACGGTCCACGTACTGTTTTTTAAAAAAGCCTTAAGACATTTGTTTTTAGCAAAACATTTGGTTCATTTTCGTAGATATCGGTTTTAATCTCATTTATTTATTTTTCTCCACTAAAATTGCTTGTTTTGTTTTGGGTTTTTTGCCCTTTGAGCTTTTAAAGATATAAAGGGCATTATAAATAAAATTCATAATAATAATAATAACTATTGTTATTATTATTACAAGTTTCTTATCAGCAGATGTAGCAGCTGGTTTTAAGTCAATAATTCCTTGATATTGATGAAAAATTACTAGTTTCACTGGCAGATTATTTCACTAAAACATGGGGAAAATGTTTTTAGTGAAATAATCTGCCAACGGAACTAGAATTTGGTTGCTAGGTAACAGGCTGGGGCTTGGCAGGTGTTGCTAGGTAACGGCGAAGTGGCAGTTGATTCCAGTGGAACTAGTAGTACTTTTTCATCAATAATGAATTATTTACTTAAAACAAGCTCCTATATTTTGCTGAAAAGTTATTTCTAAGTTACTAGGATATTTGGACCATAAACTAAGCAAAAGTCCTTGGTAAGATTTTGTGTTTTTTCAAAGCAATCTTGTTTAAAATGAAGTTTTTCTTCACGTTTATGTAGATTTGTTGTGTTTTTACACCAGTAGAGTAATGCAATGAAAGTATGACAGAGGTAAAAATGATCCCAGACGGATTTGACAGCCCATCTGTCAGCTCAGTCACTCACAGTTTATCATCTGATAGCAGCGTTGGAGGTGTTTGCTTTGGCATTCCAGTTCAAACAATAAGGAGTCACGGTTCGGCAGCGAGCCAACAAGAACAATCAACACTAAAGTGATTGTGACATTGGTGTTTCTCTGAACAGGAACATTTTTCCGTGTGTTCATGATTGCACTGTATTAAAAAAACAGCAAGAGAAAAGAAACTAAGGGTGCCGCCCTTATTCTCAACCACAATACAGAGATTTCCCGGTTCACCCAAATCTGCTGCTCTTACTGAAAATCATTCAGAGTTTGTGAAGGAAAAGTATCACTTTATCAACGTTCGTGATTAAACGTTGTTTCGCATCCAAGCTGACTGCATTGTTTTGAGGATTTACTGCAATACGACTCCATTTCTTGGTCTTTGCAGCCATTACAGGTTTTACCTGGAAAAGCTTCTTCCAGCTCGACGTTCAGGTCAAACTGGATGTTTTCCTGCCAAACAGAAAACACTCTGTGGGAAAAACAGAAAATAAAAACGGGACTAACCATCAAGATTTAAAAGTTTGAACAAATTGATATTGCAGGTTTTGGATTCTATGCTAATCAGCTGTTGAACCAACTGCATGAAAACCTGATATTTGCAGAAACTGCCTTATAATTTCTATGTTGTCTTTATTTGCCCCAATAAAGCTTGAAGGTGAGTCATTTAGAAGATATTCTGGTGTGTTAGGGCCAATGAAGATAGAAAAAATGAGGAAATGCCTGCCAAAAATGTGAGACATTTTGACATTAATCTGAAATTTTCTAGAAAAAAACATTACAATTTTCTGAGCTTATAAAGTACAAAATCTTTGACTTTGAAAAGTTTTAAAAGTAAACAAATTCTGAGATTAGTCTAAAATTTTCTGATTTCTTTTCCCAAATGTTTCATTTTGGGATTCAGAAATTTCCCAGTTTTTTCTAGAAAATTTCTGAGATTAATCTCAGAAATTTCTGAGTTTTCTCTCTTAAATTATTGAGTTTTGAAACTCAGAAATGTAGAAGTTTTTTTTTTTAAAACTTCTGTGATTAAAAGCATACTTTTTTTTTTCTTTTCTATCTTCAATTGCCCTCATGAGCCATTAATTCTTGCAGCTTCATCAAACTTCATTATAGGCACACCTAGATTGGACTAACCTTCTTTAATCTGATTGAATTATTCCTGGAATAGATTCATAAAGGATTCTTAAACATTCCTCAGATATTAGTCCTTATTTAAATAATATCTCCTGTTTGCTGCAGATTCTCGTTCCTCCTCATCCGCACCGGCTCTGGTGAGAACTGGAGTTCACTGGAAAACTGAACTAATTATTGTGTTCAAGGAACCAGTTGGAGATTATCTGAGATTTGTGACCTGGTCAGAAACAATATTGTTCCTCCCTTATCGTTATACCTCCACCTGCAGCCCAGACTGTTGATTCAATGGACGGATCCATGATTTTCTATTGTTTTCTGTTGGTAGAGAACCAGAAACTGTAACCAAGTAAGAATGTAACTAAGTAAAAAGTAGCTGGCCAAGAAATTATTCACGTTCTGAGTAACTGATCAAACAATCAATCATTTAATATTTAAAAATTACATGAACAGATGGACCAAAATATAAAGTACTGAAGTATAAATACTTTATAAAATTACTCAAAAGTACAGAGAAATAAAAATGATCCTAAAAGTAATTTTTTTCTTTAAAAAAAGTTACTCAAGTAAATGTAACTAGTTAAATGTAACTAGTTAAATGTAACTAGTTACTACTCAACATGTCTTGATCTCTGTCTTTTTCCATTTGCTGCCATTTGATTGGCTAATACTCTGTGTGTGTTAACAACTTCAACAAGTTTGTAAAATAATAAATTGTACATTTTATGTTTTTTAAACATTTTCTATCTGCGTAGAAGAGACTACTCTTAGTGTGTTGTTACATTAGAACTGCTGCAAATAAAACAAACAAACTAATAAATGGAAATATGTGAAACCAGTTAAAGTAAAATTTTGCACGTGATAGTTGGAGTGAATGACTTCAACAGTAAACTAGTTATTCTCAATTAGGCCCAAATGCAGAATCATGGAGGAGGAGTCAGGATGATTTAGCATTTTCACCCTGGCAACAATACAACACTGCAAAAACACAAAATCTTGTAAGATAGTTTTGTTTTAAAGTTTACTGATACATTTGCAGCAGAAATGAGACAAAAAATACTTGGTAAGATTGAATGTTTTTGCAGTGAATGCACAGAGAACGTATTAAATGTTCTGATTGATCTCGTTTCTTCATGAGGTTTTTACCGTCAGTGAAGTCAAAGGAGAGAGATGAAGATGTGGGTCGACCATCAAACCAAGGAACCCTCATCCGATGATTCATGCAGGACTGACATTGTTACTTTAAGAGCTTATTTAAAAATGTTCACACCTGATATGTTAAGGCTTTGTTCTTCCCATTAACAGTTTCACTTTACAGGAAAACGTTACACACCTCCTTCAAACATGTTCAGACGTGAGTTACAGGAACAAACAAACGTTCAGGATTGTCTCACAGCTGGAGGTTCCTCTGTTGTTTTGGCATTAACAATAAACAATAAACTTACATGACCATTTTTTTTATTAAAACATTTTTTTCTGGGTGATACTTCAGTTGAAAGGGTGTTTAATACTGACATGACACTGAATGAGTCGTCATAAATGTTTACAACTGTAAAGAATGACGCTTTTGATGCAAAGTTTAGGCTTTTGATGTGATTTTTAATGGAAATTTACATTAAAAGTTTCATTATTTACCAAATAATGTAAAGTTGGCATTTTAATGGACTTTCGATGCAGGTTTTGCATTAAAATTGTCTTTATTTTCCGAATGACTCTTCATGACGACAGTCGTAAACATTTATGAAGACTCCTTCGTATTCATGTCATTTCAGTCTCATGCACACTTAAATAAAATGTCACCAGTTTTTCATGAAAAAAGAAAGAAAAGTCTTTTCTCATAGGAAATGGATGTGTAATTCATTATAAATCCAGAACTATAAGAGTTTTGCATGTTTTTTATATTAAAAGAAAGAAATATTTAGTTTTTTCTAACATTAAAACCAGTCATTTGTTAACTTTTTATTTGAAAACACTTGCTGTACTTTCCCAAGGTGTAATAAAATAATTCTGATATTAGGTAGAGTTGCAGCCAGAGACCGCACAAAGTCAGGCCACGTGCCGCAAACGGCCCGCAAGCCACACTTTGAATCACGGCATTCTTGTGTTAGTTTTGCACCTTCAGGCAGAACGAAGGTGGAGCAGCAATGATTTAACATGTTTTACACCAACGGGACATTTGACTCATTCGTACGGCAACATGTTGCAAATATAAATCTACTGTCAGCTGTTGCAGAGATTCGATCAGTTAATTATGGTTCAGTCAACAACAAATCTGTATTAGATTAGAAAATAAGATTTAATGAGCTGAAATTCTGGCAGCAGCAAATTTTTAATGCAAGAAATCTTTAACAAAAGATTAAAATGCATCACAAAGTTCAGTATTTTTCTAGGACAAGAATCAAAGCTAAATGTCACTGATTGACCTGATATGTTGCTTTTCTTCATGAGGTAAAATGCATCCTCACAATCTGTGTGTGTGCAAAGTGAAAGCAGGGAGACGAAGATGTCAACCTGTCACATTAAAGCGCCGCTCCCTCATCTGCAGGCTGACTGAAAATCACATTGTTATTTTTAGTGGATTTCTGTTTTGTTCATCTGGTTAACACCTACTTTTGCTTTAAAGAAAACACTGCACACCTCGTTCAAATATGTTCAACCAGGAACCAAAGTTCAGGGGAGTCAGGTGGGAATGTCTTTTACCTGGTGGTTTCTGAATCCTCTGAAACACGGCAGCAAATGGAGCATGTTTGTTATTTTGGTATCAAATGTTTTTCCTTAACTCTGATTCTACAGACTGAACATGTAGTTTGAGAGAAACAAATCTCAAATAAAATGATGTTTGTTTAAGTGCATTTAGTTTAAAACAAATAGTTCACACCTGCCACCAGTCACAGATTAAACTGACACATTTCAGCCGTCCTTCATGAAATTCCCTGATTTTTATGAAATGGACTCGCCCCTCCTGGGTCTGAATATCCTTCACAAACTCTTTCGCTCTGGCACCAGAACCAAAAAAAGGTTTTAGAAACAACTTGAAAATCTGGGTTGTACAGAAACTGTTGTTTCTTTTAAATCCAGAACAAAAACGTTCCAGTTTATAACAGATTACCCAAAAGGCAAAAGATTTCCTTTGCATTTCTATCTGATCTCAGCTTTTTATTATATTATTATATTTTGCCCTTATGTGACGCTCCGTTTGTCTTTTTGATCTTTCATCTATTTTTTAATCTCTGATTCTTTCTGGAATGCATCTTGAATAACCTGCCTTGTTGGCCATCTTGGTTTTGGTTCTTCTGTTTTAGTTTTTATTAAGTTGGAGTGAGAAACAGTTAAACCAATCAGGATGCACAATACCGTGGTTGAAAACCTCTGACCTGCAGTAACATATTACTGCATTATAATGCTCATTTTTCAATTTTGATAAACATATTTTAACCTACTTTTATTCCTTTCTGACCTATAAGTTTATTTCTTGAATAAAAAACTAATCTTAGATTCTGAACATATCTCTGTTTTACTGTTTAAATCCTTTTTTTACAGTTACAACTGTTCAATCAATTGTCAACATGACGTAACCAGTTTTTCCGAGTCGCCTTTAACCGATTTGAACACCTGTCAGACCTGCTGCCGCTCAGAGCTGCCCAGGTTTGTGTTACAATCATGGCAGCAAACCGGCAAAAGACAAAAAACTTTTGCACAGTTTCCCCCCCCAAAAAACTAACCGAGTTCATTGATTTATGCTGTTGGATGCAGGCAAATGTTGACCAGCTGATGCCAATATATCTGGCCAGCAAGAACAGGCGACTAGTATTGTTAGTCATGTAGAGAAGTGGTGAGACTGGTTACATTTACTTGAGTAACTTTTTGGAAAAAAATGTAGTTTTCCTGCACTGTACTTTTCTCTTTTACTTGAGTAATATTACTTCTTCTCTTACTTGAATAGATTGATTTTGCATTTGAAGGAGTAAATTTCAGAGATTGAACTGATGTTCATGCAATGTGAGCATAATTACTCAACATTTTAAACGTGTTACTGTTTACATCTTTATCTTGGATTAAAAAACATGGTTATTTTTATTTGAAAGTTTACATGAGGATTTCTGTATGTATTTATATTAAAGTAAAAACTCATTTAGTCAGATAACCCAATGTGCCTCTGGGATGGTACAAATGCAGTGACCAGTCAACCCAGTACAACTGCAAACCACATCACTGGTTTGCAAATAACAAAAAAAAAAAGAAAAAATATATATTTTACTCCAGTAAAATAAAATAAGTCTTTAACAGTCTCTTGTTATTGTTTCAGCTGAATGGACTCACTGTGCTACCAGGTCTTTGGTAACATGGGTTCATATCATGAAGAAACGGCGGGTTTGTTTCTTATTATTTCTTGTTTGCTTTGCATTTCCTCCCTGAAGAGATTTACGTCACCATCAGCTGAGCTGTTGCAGGTTGAACTTGCTGCACAGCTTTGAAGGTTTTCAGATGTTTTCAACCAAATCAAACAGCAGCAACATTTTTTGTTCTCACGGCACTGAAAAAAAAAACATGACTGAAGAAAACAGAAACCAAAACACTAAAATCAAAGACAACTAGTTTGTCTTGACCAATTAAAAAAAAATGTTCTTCTAGTTTTAACAGGATGTTGATGTTTATTTTTATTTGATTTTGTCACAAATTTGCATAATGCAAAACATTTTTTAAATCTGAGCTGAATTTTGCTTAATGATATAAATCTCTAAAGAGATATCTAAACCCGGACATGAAGTGAAGATTCATCTGTCATCGCGTGTTTTCTTATCTCGTAGTTTTATTTTAAACCAAACATCTTGTTTTGATCCTTATCAGTGTAGATATTTCTGTAGATAGAAATTACAATAACTGATTCCTTATTCTTTATTAAAAACAGAATAAAAATATTCTACCTATTCATGTGCTTCACTGATGTTGCCAGGTTCACACGCCGCTCCTTAATCTGACATCACATTGCAGGTGATAATTCTGCTGTCAGGTTACAGCTGCATATTTAACTCTGCAGTTTCACTTTTGAAGGAACAAAAAGTTAAATGATTGAGAAACAGACATCAATTGTGTTCCAAGAGTCGGCATGTTAATTAGAGAACATTCTAAAATACAAGATGAAATTACAGGAAATGAGAAGTTTAATATACCACACCACTTATTTTTAGTTTATATTTTCTGCACCTGTTGTCCTTGTGTAAATTGTTCATTGTGAGAAAATAAAAGCTGCTTGTTTTTGTTCTTAAAGACAGAAGAACTGGGGAACTGTTTAAAGAACTGTTCATAATGTGCTACACTTTGTTCCCACTCTGCTTCCATTAAACCAGGGGTGCCCAAAGTGCGGTCCAGGGGCCATTTCCGGCTCTTGGACTGAGTTTGTGCGGCCCTCAACTAGAATTTAAAAAATGATACAAATTTGGCCTGTAGATGGAGACGTTTAAATTGTAATCAGGATAAAAATTAATAACATAATTTTCTTACACAGGAAAATGTAAAGTACAAGACAAAAAAATTGTTTTTATAATCAAGTTTTAATAAAAAGGTAAAACCAAGATTTTTTTTTTCCAAAAAGCAAACTTTGCTGCACCCAAATGAGCTTTTATTCTTTCTTAAACTTCAGTAAATATAGCAAACGTTTCGAAACAAAGTGACCCAAATCCTGCTGTTATTACTGAGGATAAATTTATTAAAATAAACTGAAAACTAGACGTCTTTCTTTTAATACTGCAAACATGCACAGTTAGCTACGGTGTATAAGGTTCAAAAAGCAGTACATTTCTGCCAAAAAACAGAGAAACTTTCTAGAAAAAAACCAGACATTTCTGAATTTCAAATGTCGAAAACTTAAAATTTTCAAGTTTTCTAGAAAATTTCTGAGATTAATCACAAAATTCCTGAGTTTTTGGCAGAAATTTTATCTTTTTTTCCCCCTTCTCTACAAAAGCACTGATACACTGTTGTAAAAATCCTCTTCAAGTTTCGGATCAATAATAAATTTCAAGCAACTTTATTTGTGTGCTTTTAGGTTATTTCTTGACTCGTGTTCACTTTTGAGTCGAAAATTTTTACCCATTTGGCAAAAAGTTTGGACACCAATGGATTAAACTTTAAAAGTGGGATTAAACTTTGAATAACCCAGGAAACGTTCAGCTTGGACCAATATTCTGTGAACATAAATCACATCATGTCTAATCTGACCTGAACCTTCAGAGCCACATAAACAGTTACAAAGTCGGTCTTCCATCACCTGGAGAACTTTTCCAGGATTGGAGGACGAATGTCTCAGCATTAGAGAAACTCATCCATGCGTTTATATATAGTCGCATTGATTACTGCAACAGTGTCTAAACAGGTTTTACAACCAGAATAAATGAAACACTAACCAGCATGTTGATCTGTTTAGCATGACAGGCTAATTTTTCTGCTCACATGATTAGCCTGTTTAGCGTAGCTTAAACTTTATTTTTATCACCGTTATATTAACTCTAGTCAACCTAATTGCAAACAATCTTTTTTCTCCTTTATGTAGATATAACTTACATTATGCTACTATACATGGTATATATGCACATCTCATCTTAATATGTACTTAATTTTCAGCTGTAAAATCTAAGATACTTTGTGATAATTAATTTAGTTTATAATAGCAGAGATCACAGATAAACAGTAAGACCCAGTAATATACAGATTCATATTAAACTTGAGGAAACCTTGATGTGCTAAAATATGAGGAAGCAGCTTTGTTTCATTCTTTCAATGCAGCTTACTGGAAAAGAAAGAATACTGGGCTTGTTCCAGCCGTCAGTATATAAAGCATTGTTGCAGGTCAGATGTGTCACTCGAGATGTTTTAACACCAGAGAGGCAGTTAGACAGGTAAAAGCTTCACATTGATGTTTTTATTTAAGTATTTATTTTATTTTTATTTAAGTCTGAGTGGGAAAAAAAACTACATAGTTTTGACTGGAATTTTTGACGCATTTCTTGATCAACATGAATTCAGACGCTGTAATAGTCTTTTATTTTTAAAACAGGCTTGACACATTTTGAAAAATGGCAGGTCTAATCTTATTGCCTTTACTGCTGCTGTCAACTATAGGTAAGTAACTACACTGTAAAACTTACATCAGTGCATCTACTTTAATTTACTCAAAGATGTGAAAGATGAAAACTAAGCATAAATATCAGTATTACAGATATTACTACTCTACACATTTACTGTATTGCTAAACCTAATTGATGATCTCATGAACATCACTATAATAATTAAAGCAGAACAATTTAATCATACAATCGCAACATGATTTTTGCTGCAGAGAAAAAAAAGAGATAATTTTGAACTTTTATAAAATGGCTTCATCTTTAAAAGTGAGATTTTTAATGGTGTAAAATATACAACTAAAGTATTATAGCCTGACCAGATAAAAATATATTCTATTCTTTTATAAAAACAATAAAATGAAAAAAAAAATCTACTAAATACAGAGAAAAACAAAAAGAGAGCTTGTATTAAGAGTCTAAAGTAATAAATTATAGACCAATCATATCCTAATATTCCTTATTAATTTTCATATATTTATTTATAGGTGGAGTGACAACGCAAACAACTCAAATTACACGTAAGCTGAATGTTTCTGTCTATCTGTGCATAAATATATATAATATCTGACTTTACCATCAGGTGTTTTTGCATAATGAGCAGCAATTCTTATTGCAATTACACAATAGTTAAAAAAACAACAAAACTACTAAATACAGCAGAGAAAAACAAAAACAGCGCTATGTTTAAAGTCATAAATGACAGAGCAATCATGTAATAATATTCATAAGATCTTTATATTATACTTTGTTTTTATTTATTGACATTTTTAATTTTATATTAAATATTTGGTGTTTTTTAGCTGCAGTGACAACGCAAACAACTACAGGTGAGCTGAAAGTTTCTGTCTATCTGTGCATAAATATATAAAATCTCTGACTTTACCACTAGATATTATTATGTTTCCAAACTGAGCAGCGATTCTTATTGCAATTATACAGATTTTTCCTTATTTCATCAGCTGTTAAAAAACCAAAAACTCCTAAATACATCAGGAAAAAAAAGAGAGCTTTTATTAATAAGAGTTCATAGTAATAAATTATAGAACAATCATATCCTAATTTTATATTATACTTTGTTAATTGATGATTAAGTTCACCTGTAATTACATTCCAATCCTGCCACACAAATCAAAAAGATTTTTATTTATTGACATTTTAAGTTATGTTAAATATTTGTTTTATAGCTGCACTGACAATGCCAACAAGTACAGGTAAGCTGAAAGTTTCTGTCTGTATATAAATATATATCTAATATCTTACTTTATCCTTAAGGTATTATTGCATAATGAGCAGGGATTCTTATTGCAATTACACAATAGTTAAAAAAACAACAAAACTACTAAATACATCAGAGAAATACAAAAAGAGAGCTTGTATTAATCAGAGTCTAAAGTCATAAATAATAGAGTAATCATGTCCTAATATTCATAAGATCTTTATATTATACTTTAATTCATAATTAAGTACACATGTAATTAATTACATTTGAAAAATATTTGTCATTACAAAGTAAGTTATAGTCTAAACCTTGCCACTGAAATCAAAAAGGTTTTTATTTATTGACATTTTTAATTTTATGTTAAATATTTGTTGTTTTTTATAGCTGCAGTGACAACACAAACAACTACAGGTAAGCTGAACGTTTCTGTCTGTATATAAATATATATAATACCATCAGGTATTATTGCATAATGAGCAGGGATTCTTATTGCAATTACACAATAGTTAAAAAAAACAAACAAAAACTACTAAATACATCAGAGAAATACAAAAAGAGAGCTTGTATTTATAAAAGTCTAACGTAATAAATTATAGAACAATCATATCCTAATTTTATATTATTCTTTGTTAATTGATGATTAAGTTCACCTGTAATTACATTCCAATCCTGCCACACAAATCAAAAAGGTTTTTGACATTTTTAATTTTATGTTAAATATTTGTTTTATAGCTGCAGTGGCAACGCAAACAACTACAACTACAGGTAAGCTGAAAGTTTCTGTCTGTATATATATATATATATATAATACCATCAGGTATTATTGCCTAATATATATAAAATATCTGACTTTACCTCTAGATATTATTACATAATTAGGTTTCCAAGCTGAGCAGGGACTCCTGTTGTAATTATACAGATTTTTCCTTTTTTGTCATCAGTAGTGGAGCAGGAAACTCTGTTGTAATTTATGTAAGCAGATAATCCTAATCTAGAATCAGGTTAATTTTATGATCTTAGACAGCAGTTTTCCAGGGTGTTGTTTTAAATTCACCTATTGTAGATTTTTATTCTTCCATCTGTGCTGCTTATAGAAACCATCCAGGTGCTTTAGAAAAAAAAACAAAGCAGTTTTCTGGCAGTTAATGGGTGTTTTGTGTCTGGAAAACAAGCTGGAATAATTTGAACTTTCAGCAGAATTATTCTTCTCACACATCTATATATATATATATATATATATATATAAAAAAATTATGTTCAATGATATCTTTGTTGTTTTTATAGCCAGAGTGTTATCTCAGAATGTAGACTGCCTGTCTATCTTGTCCATCCATCTAATCTTTTTACTGTCTAAGAAAACTGCAGGAATAACCACTGTCACTCATAGGATTAGTATAGCCCTTTAAAATCAAACAGATAGACTTCAGTCTCTCCGTGTGTGTCTCACTCACAGCTGGCAGAGAAGATTAATTACCATAGCAATGAAACACAGAAAAGGGCAGAGCTGCTGTTTAGGACTACAAACACGCCATCTCTGTAGTTCTAACTATGGCGAACACTCAGTTAATACAGAGGGCTGAGCTGAATGTCAGAACTACAAACATGGCGGAACACGCAGTCACTACTGAGGAGGACTAAGCTGGTGTAGCATATCTGTAAAGATAACAGTATACTATATTTTAAATCAGTGCAAATGGATTGTGACCAATAAGGTCAATGGGCTAGTTTTCTCAGAAGATGGATGCGACTCGTGAAGGAGCAGACAGACTAGAAGATTGCAGTTGCGAGTGCCTTGTATTTAAAGTGAGAAAAATTATATACATATTTACAACATCAGTGAAAAACATCCAAATGGCCATATAAAACGTGCAAGAAAAAAAAAAAAAAAAAAAAAATCAATCCATCCCACAGTTCCATAATTGATGAACCCACACCCTTCAGTTAATCCACCCCAAGCTGGGGTTGGTTAGAGGTCCCAAACAAGGTAATTATAAAGTGCTTGGTGCAGGTCATGAGCTGACGAAAGTCGGATCAGAGTGGGGATAAAATTGTTCGTTGGTTGCAAGGAGCCTCCTACCAGCCTGGCAGGAGATCTGAAGTCTTTAAGCACCAAAGTGCAACCTTTCGTTGGGCTCCAGGCCTGGACTCTAGGCTCGCCATCAAACCTGGCCTGAATAATAAAACAGGACCATTTTCTCAATATATATAATCAACACATTCTAGTGTACACATGTATTCAATAAATGGCACTCTTTGCACTATAAATAATTCCAAATTCATTTTCAGTCAATATGCATATTCAATAAATATATAGTTCATATATAAATTACATCCATGAAAAATAAATATGCACCATATAATTTAGTTGACATGAAATGTATAAAACCTAATCTAAACAAGTGCTCAATAAATATTTAAAGGCACCTTATTGTTCACCAATTACGTGTTCACAGCGACTGTGGGCGTCTGGATTTACATCGCAGTCAGTAATCTAGCAGCTACACAAACAAACAGTGACATCAATGAGCTAACTGCTAAGTTACAAACAAACACTCACCAATTCCGCAGTTTACATCTCAAACAAACGGGTTTTTTCATCTCCTCTCGGTTCACAGTAGTTGGCTCCTATAGTTCAACATATTTATGTGAGCATCGTACACAATTAAGGAGAAAAAATGACCCAACACTTAACTGACCTGCAGCTCTGCTCCTCCCAACGCGTCTTAATCTTTCATACTTCCCCGCTCCAGCTAATATACCTAGCAGATAGGCTGCGGTGGTACATGTGACCCTGATACTGAACAGCGATTGGCTGTGTAGTAGTCTCGCGAGACTTGCTGACATTATACTACAACTATCGCGAGATTTGAGATAAAGGAGACTGGGAGTGGAAAACCCAGAATGAAGGAATGTAAATTAAAATTTACACTCGGGTTACACCGGCATTCAGAAATACTTGTGTTTGGCCAGTATATAACTGGTTTAACTCAACCACTGTTACACATGGAATTAGTTTGGCCATTTAAAATTAAGCTTACTGAAAGTTTCAAAATGATTATCAATATTCCTCTCAGGTTAATGTACCACCGCAGGCGCTGCAATAATATTAGCCTGTATTATCTTTACCTCTCAGGTTAGTGTATTGCCTTGCGCAGGAAGACAGTGCATTAGCATTAACCTTTTTCCTAAAATAAGCATTTTAGCTATTTCTTATACATTAGCTATGTTTAGTATACTGAATGGAGGAAGTGAATGAAAGACAACATGCTAGTGATGCCCCACAAGCTACTCACACCATTCATGCTAACATTAGCATTTTGGCTAATTTTATCTTATGCATTAATTTTAACATACTGAATGGTGTAAGTCCATGTTAGTCAACATACTTGAGATTCTCCACATGCTATTGATTACATTGCAGCTTTCTTTAGCATTGATGCTAATTTTTAGCATGAAATCGCTGGTTTCCACCCGACGGGCACACTCTACAAAAACAATCTTTTATTATTTGCAAATGAATGCCAATACAATTAATGTTAAATGATATCTGTGTGTTTTTATAGCTGGACTAATAACTCAACGTCAAGCTGAGCTGAAAGTTTAGGACTAAGCTCTTTTTCAAGAAATTATTATGGTAAAATTTTGTCCACTTTCACGTGGGTTTTCCTTGAATTAACCGAATGGTACCAGCAAATTTTGTCCTTGTGTGGATATGTATATTTAAATATGTCAATGTGTGAGTATATATCTCTATGCATGTAAAATATGTTTTTATATATGCAGGTTTTGTTTGTATTAATAACAATAACTTAATGTGCACAAGTATACCTGCACATTACATTGGAAAACTGTCAATCATATCAATGAAAATAATGTCCTAAACCTTATAAACACGTCTAATTTATTGACATTAATTTTCTTAAATTAATGTCCAAATAACTTTGTTTCAGAATCTGGGTGCGTTGAAAGTTTAGATCGATTAATCAATCTGTCTTTCAGCCTGTCTGTCTAGAAACTATATATTGATTCTTTTAGTATGATGTTATCCAGAAAAGAATGATTTAATCAGGCAAAATCTCTTGTATTTTCTAGGACCCCTCTACCCCATTTCTGGAACAATAAGCTATCGATCAGATGATGGAAGCTCACCTGCAATTTCACTCCTACGAACCTTTAATTATTTCGGACAGTCTTACTCTCAGATTTACGTATGTTACTTGACGTCTTGAACTTCCAATCACTTCCCTTTTTACTGTAATCATGAAGACAAAATGTAAACACTTACAAAAAGTGTATTAATAGTCATACCTAATTTAGAGCTCTTTTTCTCAGGTGAACCACAACGGACATCTGACCTTTGATGCACCGTGGGGTAGTTATACTCCTCAACATTTTCCAATGTATGGAAGCATGGACATCATTGCTCCGTTCTGGACTGATTTAGACAACAGAGGCAATGGTGATATCTACTATGTTCAGTACACAAGTGGCTCTCTTCTCCAACAAGTTACACAGGACATCAACAGATACTTCCCAGCTCTTAACTTTCAGGCCAACTGGATCTTCATAGCAACATGGCATGAAGTTGCCTATTTTCCAATGAGTGGAACAGTAAGTGATCCGTTTTTAACTACTGAAACATATTTAAGCAGTGTGCAAATAAAATAAACCTAATCTTTAAATTCATTCTCAATAAATATATTTTTATTTTTCCCAGAGAACCACCTTCCAGGCAGTCTTGACTACCAATGGACAATATTCATTTGTGCTGATGAATTATGGGTCAATAGCCTCCACATCAAGATATATACAGGTTAGATATTCAAATAAATGCTTGCTATAAATATGTTTTATTTGCCTCGTCTTGGTCCCAACAAATGTAAATTTCTCTGAAGAAAAAAAAAAGTTATTTACCTGTGCACATTCAATTTCCAGGCTGGATACGATACGATCAGTTCCTCTCACCACTTCACCATCCCTGGATCGTTGTCTAGCAACGCAACTGGACCTAACTCAGCTTTTAGTCTTGGCAGTAATGTCAACATACCCGGTCGCTGGGCCTTCCGTGTCGATCATGGATCATTAGTCTGTCATTTTAATGGTAGGAGAACAGAGTCACTCAGGGTACTTCTTTATAAAAATGAGCACATGTATCATGGAAATAAAGGAAAACTTCAATCTGTGTCTCCTGGTAGAACAATAGGATAAATAAAATAAGTGTGTTGAAACTGAAACATCTTTTCAGTTTAATTCTTCTTCTAATCTCTTAATTTTAAATAGTTCTAAATGTGATGAAACACCACAAACTAACTTATCATTAAAGCAGCCTAAAAATGACCTTTACTCTTTTTTTTTTTTTGCTTAAAGGTCAACCTGTTCAACTTGGCGACTCTTTCTGGAGTGACAGCACCTGTGCACAGAAGTGCACCTGCACCGGAGCAGGGCTGCAATGCTCCAACAATCCCTGCTCCTTTTCCCAAATCTGTCGACCCGCTGCCTTTCAGTATTCCTGCCAGACGGTGCAAAGACAAACCTGCACCGTCAGTGGAGATCCACATTACTACACCTTTGACAACTCAGTGTTTCACTTTCAAGGCACATGCACTTACGTTCTGTCAGAGCAGTGTCAGAACGGACTGCCCTACTATAGAGTTGAGGGGAAGAACGGGCATCAGGGCAGCACTCATGTTTCATGGACACAACTGGTCAAAGTCTTTGTTCATGATGAAACTATCGAGCTGGTTAAAGGACATCAGAGTCAGGCCAAGGTAACAGGATTTTCTTACTTCTGGTAGCATAGACCCTGCATTTTTTGTTGTGTTTATGCTTGTAACTACTTTATTGTTGCCATCCTTACAGGTCAATGGAAGCTATGTAACAACTCCGTTTTCCCTCAGAAACGGTTCTATCCAGGTTTATCAGTCAGGTTTCTCTGTGATCGTCAGCACTGACTTTGGCCTGATGGTGTCTTACGACAGGTTTTTATATGTCCGGATCAGTTTGCCCTACACTTACCAAAATAGCACGTGTGGACTCTGTGGAAACTTCAACAATCACCCTGGAGATGACTTTCGAACCCGTCAGGGTGAAGTGGTGAGCTCTGATGTGGTTTTTGCCAACAGCTGGAAAGCATCTGGTGATGATGAGCCTGGCTGTGATCCTCAATGTGAAGGTCTGGCCTGTGCCGGCTGCACAGCAGCTCAGACAGCACTGTACAGAAACTCTGCCCACTGTGGTATTCTTGAGAACAGCACAGGACCATTTGCTGCATGCCATCAGCAAGTCCCTCCAAGATTTTTTGTGGATAGCTGTGTGTATGATCTCTGTGTCAGTGGAGGGTATCAGCCCATTATGTGCCAAGCCCTAAATGTCTACTCAAGTCAGTGTCAACAAAATGGGATCCAGCCACAAAGCTGGCGGAGTTCTGGTTTCTGTGGTATGTCTGCCAGTCAGTCACAATTATTTTGAAGTATAAGTGCTGTTAAATATTCAAAGTTTGAGAATAAATGTTTCTTGTGCTTAGAAATCCCCTGCCCTGCCAATAGCCACTATGAGGCCCAAGGTACAGGATGTCCATCTACATGTGTCAACCCCAATTCCACTGACAACTGCCCCCTCCCTAATCAAGAGAGCTGTGTCTGTAATTCAGGCTACATCCTGAGTGGAGGGGTCTGTGTCCCTCATGCTGACTGTGGCTGCAGCTTTGAGGGTCACTACTACCACTCAGGAGAAACTGTCATACTGGATGCAGACTGTGGGAGGCGCTGTAATTGTAGCTATGGCTCCATGAGTTGTAGCTCTCACAGCTGTGGCCAACATGAGTCGTGCAGGGTGGCGGATGGAGTAAGAGGATGCAGACCAAACAGCTTTGCAACATGTTGGATAAGAGGCCCAGGATCATATCATACATTTGATGGAGTGATGTACCAGTACCCAGGAGCATGTCGCTTAACCCTTGCCAAAGTTATGGGGTTCTCTGATCACTCGCACTTCATGGTCACTGTGGAAAAAGTTCCACAGGGGGCGCAGGGTTTCTCCAATGTGCTGAGGTTTGAGGCAGAGGGAACACAAGTTGCCATTGAGATGGCAAGTAATAGCACAGTTAAGGTGAGTGACAAATAAATTTCTACAGAACAAGTAAATATAAAATGAAATGGAACCTCAGTTTTGTTTGAACAGTATTAAGGAAAACTAATGTTTTCACACACTAAGCAAATGTCAAAATAGCATAACTTTAAGATTTTGGTCTGCACACTTTATAACCAGGACTTGGGTTTATCATAATTATCACAATTTCCACAATGTGAATTTAATTATTTGCATTTTAGAGCAGCTAGATTCAAAGGTTTGCTGCAGTAATACATATTTCAGATTTTGCTACCAATTTTGGGAAAGGCTTTTGACCCAAGTTGGAACATTAACATTTAATGATGGTTAAAAAAAACCCTCTGGAAATAAATACTTCTAAAGAGGGATGAATATGGTCTAAGATCTTGGTGTAACTATGTTTGCAAAACATCTTTATAAAACATAAAACATGTTTAATTACTCTGAGTGGACGGTTCTTCAAACTTTGTTAGATTAGAATAGCCCAAATGTGTTAAAAGTAAGAAAAATACCTAACATTTGATCAGCACTACTAAATCATCAGCCGCAAATGACCTATTCACATTATGTTTACAAATAATTAATATATTGAAACATTTTTCATGAGTAAGACTTATTTTTGGGAGCTTTCTCAAGTGATGATAAAGGCAGAATTTGATGTCCTCATGCTTTCTGAAATACTTTGAATGTCTACATCAAAGCCTTTTTACATTTTTTGAAAAATTTCTTAAAGGTTGATGGACAGCTGATCAGACTGCCATTCAGCTCTGGGTCCAACAGAATCCGCATCTTCCAAAGCAGCATTCACAGTGTCATCCTTCGCACAGTCTTTGGTGTAACTCTGCAGACTGTCTGGCCTCACTTTGTCCGTGTCACTGCACCAGGTGTCTACAGTGGTTTATTAGGTGGACTTTGTGGAAACTACAATGCCGACCAGAACGACGACTTCCGTACACCCAACGGTACTCTAGTCAGTGACTCCCAGGTGTTTGGGGACAGTTGGCGAGATGGCTCCCTGGCAGATCACTGTGTGGAAAGCAGATCTCGTAACTCTGCAGCCAATTTCAGGTCCAGCGAGTACTGTGGGGTTCTTACTTCACACACTGGACCATTTAGATCATGCTGGGCTGCCGTGAACCCATGGCAGCAGGTAGATGTATGTGTAGGAATCCTCCAAGGCTCCAGAGATCCAGCATCAACACTATGTGAGGTCTTAAGAGATTATGCACTGATGTGTCAACATAACGGTGTATCCCTGGGACAGTGGAGGAATGCAACTGGCTGTGGTAAGTTCTAGAACCACATTGGATAGAGATGCCTTTGAAATGAACACATACATGTCTACGTCTTATTGATCGTCTTTCATTTCCTCCCCTACAGAACTAACCTGTCCAACAAACAGTCATTATGAACTCTGTGGAAGTTCATGTCCGTCTTCCTGCCCCAGCCTCTCCTTCCCCTTCACCTGTGACACTCAGTGCCAGGAGGGGTGTCAGTGTAATGACAGGTTTGTCCTCAATGGTAATCAGTGTGTGCCTCCAACATCCTGTGGATGCTTTCATGATGGACGCTATCGGCAAGCTGGTGAACAGTTCTGGGACGGGGAAGAATGTCAGAGCTTTTGCACCTGTAATGGTGTAACTGGTTTAGTCCAATGTTCCCCAAATTCATGTGGACCTCAGGAGTCCTGCCATGTGTTGGGGGGTGAGTTTGGCTGCCATCCCAACCCTCATGGCACCTGCTCTGCCTCTGGAGACCCTCACTACCTGACCTTTGATGGCAAAGCCTACGACTTCCAGGGAACCTGCCGTTATGTTCTGGCAACAGTTTGCAATGACACTCTGAACCCTCATCAGTTCTCTGTGAAAGCAAAGAATGAACC
>CAEFZY010047768.1:0-53770 GCA_903066815.1 Brachyrhaphis roseni | reverse complement strand
TGGCCACTTGTACAAGTTTATGTCGGAGGGGACGTGACATGACGTGCTCAAAAATATGTAGTTGCGCCCCTGAGTGCGCACACCTGATGTTGCTCACAGTGGTCCTCAGTGTGCTCAGGGAGGCTGTGTGTATGCCCAGCTACATGAAAAATTAGAGGGAACATTGATCATGACCATTAAAAAGTTGATTCTGGACCAAAATGAGACTCCATAGGGTGGGCAGACGAGCCACAGATCCACAGTCATGAACAAATGAAGGTTCTGTTTACAGACCGGAACCATCTGTACTTGAAAGTTTGGTAGCAAGAGGTTAAAACAGCAGTATGTAGTAGTATGAGCCTAACTATGGTGCTAAAAGTGCTGAGCTTGAGAACCAAAAACCAGGTTTAATGAAAAATATGTAGATTTTTGCAGAGGCTGAAGGGAAGAGGTGTCAGAACACAACCTGGTGGTACTCCATTTCTGATTTAGTTTTAACATAAATCTAGATATAAACCTACATATATGACAATTAAGAAAAGATTTTCTATGGGCAGAAAAGAGGCACAAAATGCTCTTTCTCCTGGAGGACATTTAAAGTAGCGATAAAACTATTTTTATCAGTTCTTGGTCTACTTATATAATGTAGCATTTTAGGGTCACGTTCACTCTTTCCTCCTTATGCAAACCTGCGTTGACGCAGAAAAGAGTTTTGGAATAGTTAGTAGGAGAAGCATTCAAAATACTGACTCAAAAGCAGAGATCAGTTGAGGTAAACTTCAATAATTGGATGTTCTGGACCTGGGATTTGTAGAAATAAGTTGAAAATGTTTGAAAAGTCGTGATGAAAGATCACAACCATGCCGGATATAAAACGAGGTCTAGAACTGCTGTTTTTTCTCCAGTCTCTGTGTTACTCTTTCAGCTGCAGCCCTGCAGGACTTGAAGAGATGGAGTTGGTGAGAGACTGATTGTTCTTTGTGATGTCAAAATTACAATAAAACACATTCAGGTCACTGGTGAATTGGTTCTTATGGAGGTGGAACAGGAATTTCTCACTTTTTTGTCTCTCAAGACTTTTCGCGGCTGAAACTGGGTCATCGTTCCCAGTATTCCTCCTTTGCTTTTTTCCACATATTGTTTACATATTTTCTCTATTTTGCCCCTATCCTTTTGTCAGGTAAACAGCACAGGTTTTACTGCTGTCACTTGTGTTTTTGCTGAAATCAAAATACTTTTACAGGAATATATTTGTCAGGATAAAACCAGCCTCCATGTTCATCAAGGGAACAGCCAGAAGCTTCATTTCTGCACCAGTGCTCCCAGTTGTTTATATATAAATGCGGCCTTGTGCTGAGTTAGTCATTTCTGATTTTTTGGGAAACGGGCTGCAGGTAATCTAAACAAAGCTTCACATGAAACTGGCTAACGCTAATGAGCGCACTGAAAACAAACTGTACTTCTACAATCATAAAACTGACAAAAGCAGTGATTTACAGAAAAACACAGATAGGGAGACATCTTACTCAGGGAAAAACCCAGAGTTATTGATAAAAGATGAACTGACCTAACTGATAACAAGCGACACTGTCCCCCATGTGATGAGTCCTGTTCAGTAAACATGATATCAAAATGATATAGTCCCAGAAATTATTCAGACAAACAATAATATTATTTTGAGACCATTTTCAACTAATTTGACAATAATAATAATAATCTGAATAATTAATGCAATTATAGCTGCGCAAAAAAAACAAAAAAACATTTAATTTCTGAAACCGGAAAACATTTTGAGTATCTAAAATAAACAAAATAACAGAAACAACAATAATGTGTGTGGATTATTGTTCATACAATAATAATCATTCAGCTTAGATGGGGAAACAGAAAAAACTGGCAGGTTGTGCAAACTAACTACTTTGTACTGGGAGTCAAATGTTTACAGCATTTCTCAAAATGCCAACTTATCAACAACATTAATAGAATAGAATAGAATTCAACTTTATTGTCATTGCTCCGTCACAAGCACAAGCAACAAAATGTGGTTTGCATCTATCCAGAAGTGCTATACAGAATATAGATATTTATTTACAGGTGTGCCAAATAGCGGTGAGGTGTGCAAAAGAATAATGGCGAGGAGCTATAACAGTCCATGGTGAGTGTGTGTGAACAGTCCATATGTTGTAATTTGTGTCAGGAGGCGTTCAGGAGCGTGACAGCTGTAGGAAAGAAGCTGTTCCGGTGCCTGGTGGTTCTAGTCCGTAAATTATAAGGAACAGAACCTTCCCCGACCGGGAATCGAACCCGGGCCACAGCGGTGAAAGCGCCATATCCTGACCACTAGACCATCAGGGACCTATGTGTCCCTGATGGTCAAGGAGAGCATCCCAATAAAAATGATTGCTCTCATTTTAATTTATCATTTGTTTACTTGATTTATTGCTTATTGTGACAGGCTTACTTCTCAAACACACACATTATACACAAGATATTTAAAACACAGACTAACTGAACCCTGACCTGCCCACCAGCTGTGCAGCAGCCGTGTCTGATCTCTGGACACCTGAGTGATTCACACATTAGCTTGTTTGTGCTTTCTGAACAGGCCGCAGGTTTTCTATGTGTTTACTGGAGACGTCTATGCAGCAGCTTCTCAGCTAGGATGCAGTGCTGGTCCCTCTGGGAGGTAACAACCTGCCTTAGGCAAACTGGTACTGCTTTGGCAACCGTGCAGCGCTGCCAGGGCTGGAAATCTGCTGTAATGGCTTCCAACAAGAGCATGAAGGCAAGAGTCAGACGAACAGAAGCAGAAATTTGAAAGCGACAGACATAAATATGAGCTTATTCCCTAAAAATAGACATTTGTCTGATTTCTGATATTCAGTTTAGATAAAGTTTTAGCATCTCATATTTTCAAATAGCCTCTGTAAACATAATTTGTTTTGCATATTTTCATCCTTACTGGATCAGCACGACATGGAAAACATGGAGTTGAAATGAAAACATGATTTACTCAGATTGGCACAAACTTATGTCTTCTGGCTGATAACTTTTTCTCCAACAACATTCAGGTACAAAACAAACAAAATGGAAAAAGGTTAAAATGGTAAATAGTAGGGCTGAGCGACATAGCTTAAAAATAAAATCTCAAGTTATTTTATATCAAATTTGATTTCTGATTTTAATTTATTTTTTCCCTCATTTTTCTTCCTTCAAAAAAAAGACAAATGACACTAAATATCTTTAAAAATAACTTCTTCTGTGAGTTGACATGAATTCAAAGTTGAAATAAATAAAAATTGTAAAACATGTCAAACAATACTGTAGTTTTTGAGTGGATTAAAATTCCTCTGAAAAGCCAAGAAATGCACTGATGGGGGGGAAAAAATCCAGTTATTCTCAAAATTAAAGCTTCAAAAACTGAATGAATGAATTTAATTTTAATTCATAAGATCTATTTATCATCCAGCCCTAGTAAATAGTTTTATGTTTGATGTAGGTACATTTCACAAAGAAATGGTCTGAATCTGTAGCCAATATTCTCCTAGACCCCAGGGGGCAGTGTAGGGCACCTATAGCACTCAAACAACACTGCACAACTTGTTAGCAAGTAAAAAACCAGAGTGAATAGTAGCAACATGGCAACACCAGTGAGCTTGTTGGTATTTGCGAACATCAGCACATTTTCTACACTGACTGTCCACATTGTTAGAAAATTTCAAAGCTGTGCGGTGCAGAAAAATTGCGCTGCACAGAAATCTGTTGTCAGTGAAATGACATAATTTGGCCATCCCAGGCTTGAAGCCGAAACGTAACAAAAAAGTTGTTTCCTCCAACTGAATTCCTACTGAAATGTCAAACTATTGACTTTTCTCTCAGTAACCGCCTCTATAGTGAAGAGTGTTGCTGTTACCGTGATCTAGTTGGGCTTTGGTATGATGCAAGAAATCGTCAGGCAACATTTGAGTTTCCAATCATTGGTCAAAGTCTATTGAATCAAGCAGTTCAGTGAGATTTCTTGGTAGAATTCATCTTAAAGTCCAACGACGATTAAGTTAAACTATCAGGTCTTGGCTGATTGCATTTGAAATATTCCTTCATGTCAAATCCCAACACTGAGGTGAACATAACAGGACATTAATAAAACTGTCCTGAAACAGAGGAGCAGGTAATTTAACCACAGTAACCTGACATTGTAGAAGTTATATTGAAACTGCTGCAGGCGAAGCAGATTCATCTCTACCATCAGATCTATCCCAGAGAGTATTTGCGTTGCTGCATGTAGAGTACAGGAACTGATATGTGTCTCTGCATGACTTCCTCTGATAGCAACCAACTTATTTGCTGATAAGTTCAGGAAACTTTCAGCTTCACCTGAACAGAAACTCCCCGTCTGCAGTGACACCAGCCGATATGTCACATCCGCTTGGTGATGTCTTCAACTATGCTCTGCCAGCTGCAGTATTGATTATCATTCAGCATGGCATCGGGACTCAATTTAATTGACTTGCCTGTGCTGGTTACCATCCAGAGTCACACGAACGATGGCAGCTGCTCTGATTTGAAACAGCGGAGAAACAGGAGTCTGAACAAAGCTCAACAATCAAAGGTTTGATTTGTGAAGTAGTGCTCCACAGAAGATCAAGACAAAAGTGAAAAGCTTTTAAAGTTGAAAGAGTTTGTGCTGTTCAAATAGTTTCTTTACACAGCAATGACACAATGTCTTATGAAGAAGCAAATACATTCAGCTTCTCAGTAAAAATATTTGTATTTGAGAATTTTCTGTCTGATGAATTGTTTTGGGAAAGCATTCAAGCCTTTAAGCGTTTTACATTTTGTCACATCACAACCAAAAACTGGATGTATGTGAAGGTTTATTTGGATTTAAGATGACTGCACATCTTTGCGTTGGTCTGAGTTGTGAAGTGGAAGGAAAGTTAGTTTTTTGGCAGAGTTGTCTCTATAAACTTTCCATAACCAGAGACTGAAATGATGCCTTCATAATAATTCATAATAATACTGTTTACTGAAAAACTGCCGAACATGAGCGAGACAAAGAGACATAAGCACGTGCAGAAGAGACAATACCACTGGCACTGGATGGAAAGAGGAGATTACCTGCAGATTAGAGTACGACTGCATACAAACAGGGATTACTGCAGATTATCATTATGTCACTCTTGGCAAGAACCACAAACACAACAAGTAGCTTAACATGTTCATTTAGCCTCATCATTCTTTAAAAACACTTTTATTCTGAAAATGTTTAACAGGAAAGGAGACCAGGAAAGATCCATCCCTGCGTCTTGTTAATGTTATTCCCATCAATTGGTTAAATAAGGAATATGCTGAGTAACTTTCAACCTTTTATTCAATATTATTGAGATTTAATCCTTGTGGATTTGAAATGGGAACAGAGGACATATTTGTTCATACAGATCAGCTGTCAAAGCAGTTTCTGACCTCCTAAACCTTTGCTACACAACGGATAATCTGACCCACTAATGCGCTGTTTGTTTTATATTTAGCCAATAAGAGGAAGATTTTAGTAGATTACAGTGAGTGAATGAATTTAGGTTTTTGTATAACTGAAACATGTAATCAGTAGGACAACAGAGGTGAAACTTTCAATTGATAATTGATTATTTTTTAACTTTTACATATAATAGAAAGACTAATTTTTAATAATCATTGACATTTTTTCCCCTGTGGCTCAATCCCTGTGCAGAAAATAATTATTCCCTGGTAGATTTTTTTTTCTGCATGTATTTAAAGAATCAAAAAACCAAAACCTGCACACTGCTGTACAAATTTTAAGCCGATCTTCTGGTCATACATGACCTTGAAACAGGATGCATCTCTTACTTTATCAAACACAAAATGAAAGAGTAGTCAAAAGAAGACTAATTGTATTGTTAGGGAGCTTAGAACTTATTAAGATGAGTGTTATTTTTCTAACACATGGCGTATTGAATGTAGGATAGTTGTTTTGGCTCATAAGACCCAAACAAAAAATAGAAACGTTTGAGTAAAACTAAATACATGATAAAACTAAATGTAGAAATAAAACTCAAACTTTAAGTGGGTGTGCTTTTTATATCACTTCTAGCTTCCTTGTGTAAGAAAAATGAGCATGCTGAGAGCTTTTAGTGATTGAATGACCACTCAAAACCCAGTGAAGCGTCTGTCACCATCACCTTTATTCCTCCAATCAACTTCAGCATATTCTCATCACTGCCTTTAGAGCTGTGATTACACCAATGTTTAAAATAAGTTTTAAAATTGACGGTTGATTTTTTAAACTTGAGACATCATGCATGACGATTAAAAAAATTGCAGCTATGACAAGTTTGGTTGTACAGATTGGACAGATTCCTCTCAGGAATATTCAGATGTCAGACAGGAAATATCGCAAAGCCTCTCAAAACCAAACCAAGTTCAGAGTAAGCAAACATGGCCGACGAGAGGGAGACAGTTTCTGAACTATATTTAACAGAAATACAAAGACGTCTGTGACGTCCCCCGAACTTTCCACTTCACCACGGCAGTTGCTTTGTCTTCTGTTCTGGGGATTTCCGTCCATGTTTCTGTCATTTTGCTTTCTGATTGGCTACATGATGAGATCAATAGGCTATGTGATTGATTATTCTTAGAGAACACCAAGGACGCTGCAATATCAGGCCAAAACAATCCAATATTCTAGATTTTAGATTGGCGGGGTCACAACGTCCTTCCAAGCGGAGCAGATCATTCTCAACACACCACTGAAGGAATATCTCTTAAGATCATCTCAGAGGCATCACAAAGAGATTGCCGAATGAAGAACAAGGCTTTAGGCCTCAAAGTCAACCAGTCTAACCACTGGAGACTTTACAAATCTGGGTATACTCAAGACCAATTCCAATAAAACCAAGTCCAAGGATTCCTTGGACTTGGTTTTATGTGTTCCAGAATGGGAAATGTTATGTGGAAGTGTGACTCCCCACTCCTATTTCCGGATCGTTCTCAGAGGTGAATAGTTGTCGAAAAGATCATCTACTCTCTTGATAATAATAAAACTTTTGTTAAGATCTGGCAACCTTGTTTGACCCATGTGGGCACCGTGCTGGTGCCTCTATTAGATTATTACATTCTGCATAGTCATGTGAGAAGGTTGCTACATTTCAACTGTCAGTCGCCATTTTATTTTTGGGATGAGTTAGGAAGGGATATTGACATCTTGCTGATGTTTTGTTCATGTTCTACAGACTTAAAACCCTTTAAATAAAAAATATTTATATATTAACAGTCTAACCATGACACACAACAGTGAGACTGATCAAAAATCAGCAACTCATTGGTTGCAATAATGATTACTCCACTCCTCACTTCACAGCTACTCGCCAACTCAGCTGTGGACTTGATACCACTGGGAGTTTCCAATGCAGGATAACTTTAGCTCTTGCCAATGTTTGTTGACATAACTCACACCAAGGAGTCAATAAGGAGCGTTAAACAGATGAATCAGGGCAGCTCCTTTTAAATACATCTAGTATTTTAAAATGACCACTAAACACTACACCCATGTTGTTTTTTTGGGGTAAATGTTTTACATCTCACTGGCTCCAGAGAGGCTTGTACATCTTCTTAATGATGACGCATTAAATCCTTTTAGAAAGTGCTCTCATGCAGTATAAAACTGGCTCTCAGAAAGATACAAGCAGAACAAAGTCAGAGACTGAATAAAGCCGTAACCTGAAAAGCTCCACTGCTGACAGCTTGACTGATGTTGGCTATGATGTTCCTCCTGGGACAGAAATGCTCTGCTGAGTGGATCGGTGTGACCCACCGGCCCAAGCTGCTGGCAGAGGGAGTCCACACTTGTGATCCCTGCCTCCTGATGCCGACAGAAACAAGTCTTGGACGCTTTATTGTTTTCAGACGGTTAAAAACAGAGAGGCCAATAAAAATGCTAACAAAGAGTCGCTCATCTGTCTTCTATAAGTACTTTAAAGAGACAAAATGCTGGAGCCACTTACAGTAATAATACACCCCTGCATATCACACTACATCACCACTATACTGCCTTTGAAAAGCCTCATCAAGATGCTCAGAAACTCTTACAGAACGGCTGGAGAAAATAGCATTTATAGTTTTAACTGAATAATAATTTAATAATTACAAACAGAACTTTGCTGAGGGCACAGAAAACACTTCAAACTGAAAATGATTCAGTATAATTAGAAAAACGAAAGGTTTCTTAACATTCGTTATGCTCATGAATGAAAATACATCATAACACTGACTAAAATAACACACACTGCCTATAAGTACTTACCAGAAAGACTATTGATTAGATCCTTTCTCAGGTCGATAAACATGTCATCACTTACTCTCCATAATCTCTAAGCCAACCTACAGCGTCTTAAACTTTTCCACAGGTTTCCACATTACCACCAAAAACCTCAATACACTGGAATCAATGGGAATCTGTGAGCATTAGTTTTGCTGGAAGACTTTCCTTATATCTCATAATTCTACCATAATGGCAAGACAAAAGACGATTGTACTAAACTCAGAGACTTACTGTATACACTATTTATGATGTTCAACCCATTTTTTTACCTAAAAAAAAAGAGATATTGTGAAGTATTTACAAGTAGTTGCAGCAGATGGTGGTAAAAGTTGTCTCCAAACTCCCCACTTCTAATTAAAGTTTTATTCAGATTCAGTAAACTCTGTATTGTGGATTTTACCGCGTTAATTTTTCGTTGTTGACTCATCAGTCAGCAGAATATGGCGGCATCTACAAGTTTTTAGTTACAACACAAGAAAAACGTCTTATAAGTGAAATAATCTGCCAGTGGATATAATACTTTTTAAAATCAATACTATTGATTATAAACCAAGCTTTTTCCTGCTGGATGTTACCTATATGTTAGTTTTGTCTTATGCAAGTGTACTAATGTATTTACACTAGAAACAAGACAAGAATACTTGGTAAGTTTCTGTGCTTCTACAGTTTATCACATAATAACTAGGCCTATCACAATAAACAATCAATCAATTAATCACATTATAAATTTAAACCATCTCAATAATTTCAATTTGTGTGATTTATTGTTTGTTTTTTGTCTTCAGTCTGATGCTTTGGTCTCAACTTGCCCTTTTTTTTAAGGATAATTTTTATTATTCACTTTATTTGTTATTTTTGTTGTTTTATTAATTTATTTTTGGAAATTTTAAATGTCTTCCAGTCCCAGTGTTAAATGCTCATTCGGATTGTTAAAGTTTATTGATCTCTGAGAATGTGTTCTTGCATTATTACTCCACTACCATTATTTTACTTCAAAGTTGTCTCAAAACAACAATCGTTTATCGCAATAACTTTCGGGACAATTTATCGTCCTGAAAACTGTATCATGACAGGCCTAAACGAATGTTTTTCTCTCCAAAAAGAGTAAAAAACTAAAAACAGCCGCCTCTTGTGCCATGTGGACAGTTAATATTCGCCGTTTTAGCGTCACACTCCGCAGGTATAAAACATTCTGGATTTACGTGGTTTAAAATAAGCTAAAAACAGTGAGCCGTTAGCCTTCCCCCGCTCTGGGGGGATATAACCTCTTTCTGATTAAACATCTTTCTGCAACAGTTACTGAACATAACTGTTAAAAATATTTGAACTATTTTACTAAGGCTGTAAAACCTCTCAGCGGTGATAGTTGTAAAGCCACAGCTGTAGTTTAACCTCAGTGAACTAGGCTGACTGTGAGAAGATCTGTTGATGAAGTTGGTATTTTTATGAACTGTTTGTGCTTCATTTCACTTCCTGTGACTGAAAGCTTAAATATTCATCTCAATGACTCAACTCCTGATTTCTTTATACTCTTCTCCACTTATTTATTGTCCTGACTTCCTTCCCATCTTGCTCACACACAGACCCAAACACATGCTTGGTCTGCCTCGCTCACCATATCCTTGGCTGTTTTCCACCTCTCTAATATGGCCGTACATCCAGTCAGTGTTTAAAAAGAAAAACGTTCAGTCACTGACTGTGTCGGGCTGTGGCTTCTGCTGAATCACCCCTCCTCCTCCTCCACACAGACAAACAGAAAGACAACTGTGTGTTCAACATGTAGGACCACATGTAACCTATTGCAACATGTGTGTGCACCCATCTGTGTGTGTTGGTGTGTGTGGGGAGCTTCCTCAGACACAGTGGAGTCTTTTAGTCCCGCTGTGCAACAACCTCTCTTTGTAGTCACCCTCATGTGAAGCAGGGCAACGCTGATTGGTATTCAGCCCTTTAAGTTGTGCGCTTTAGAGGAGGATACCACAACGTCTGATGCAAAATAAGATAATTACCATGAGAACAAAAATTTGGCAGTTTGATTATGATTTGCATGTGGAGACAGAGTTCACGTTTACAGGAAGGGGATCCACTGTGTTGTTATTTGAAACATGAAGTGATCACTTCAGTGAGGAGCTTCATTTCCTCTTCTGTTGTTGACTTTTCCATAGGAAGAGCCATGTTTCCTCTGGCCAGTTTATTGCAAGACTTTCTGATAAATATGTGGCATTACCTCACTTTGAAGTGCCTTTCTGATGGATTTATGACATAGTATTTACTGCAGTGGCTCACGCAGAACATTTTGATTTAAGGTACATTAAAAACAATTATATCTTCAGCAGAGAGTGGACTCTTGGGGTCACCATATCTCCATAATAACCATCAGACACCATCTACTTGCCATTGAGCTGTTTGGGAGAACAACAGTACAGCGGACCCCAGATTGACAACCAGTCGCCTGAAAATAGCTAATAACTGTTTATTTTATTAGATCAACCACCAAATATACCTTAATATGGACGAATTCGCACAGTAGAAACTGAATTGGCACCACAGCAGAAGCTATCGTCTAAGCCGGTCTTCCTTATTTCCTCTCCTGAGGGTTCAGCCAATCAGCGCCAAGCAAAAAAATAAATAAATTACACTCCTGGATTGGCTGCTGTTTGCCAATCCAGTGTCAAGTATCATTTCACATTGGTATTTTATCTTACAAAGATGCTTTTTCTTTTGAATATTTTAGATATGCAACTCATTATCTGGTGTCTATGGCAACGTTCACACAGCACGCAAATGCAACCAATATCCGACTTTTTGACGGCAATCGGAATGGTCATATCGCATTTTAAATGACTTTTAAGTCGTTCACATGACATAATTCTGCCCTAGAAGAAGCAGACACAATAAATCCAGATGTAAAAAATGGCTGACAGGCCCTGAAGAGACATTGCTATTAGTTGTGCTTTCGTTGTGTCAGCTTCCTTCGTCTTGTTATGATCTTGAGACAATTCAAAATCCATTCATAGACGCCGGCATCCATTATTATTTCCATAAACGGTGCGCTGCTATGTGAAGTCTTTTTCTGCGGATGTGGGTCACTTGGGGTCGTAAATTCACACAGAAGTCTGATTGCAGTCGCATTTAGTCAGTAATATGACCGAACATCCAAAAGTAAAAAGAAAAATGGGAATCGAGTGTCAACGTAGACTAATACGCTTTGAATCGCTGTTTTGTTTGTGTATCGCAAGAAATATTGCAAAATTCACCAGTATGATTGCATAGGACATCTTTTCTTAACATGGTGTTGTCGTAATATTGACCCAAATTTTTCTATAATAAAGATATAGATTAATTGTTGAAAATTCCTCTTATGTTACAGAAAAACCCAAAATGTTAACAGCATGGATAATAATTGACAAATGCACTCAAATCAAGGCTTAAATTTCCAGTGTGCGGTTATTTAGCTGAGTTTTAAGACAGTAGGTGTTCCTAAATTTGGCCGGCTGTCTGTGCTTCAACATTTATGATCCGATGACTCAAGGCGTGTATTTCATCAGCGTTCAGCTGGGTTTAAGTACAGTGCTCCAAAATTTCAACACTGCCTAATTTCCAGTGACTTTGGTGTTAAGTGATCCTCGTATACACAAGGAAGGACAGATCAAGGAGATAATCGGTTTTTAAAGAGACAAACTAAAGCTCTTTGCCGTACTGGGGCTAAAGGCTCTAATAGTCTCCCTGACTAATGACTCATTTGGGAAAACCTTGAAGGATAAAATTAGATTTATAGAGATGGATAACGCCAAACGTTCCCGTCTGGTTTCTAACCAGATCAGAAGGACTTTTGCACAGGAAGTCATCTACCGCTCTCCAGAAAGTTCATTTCATTGTGAATAAAATAGGAAGAAACCAAAAAACAAGTATTAAGACGACATGTTTCATAACTATTGTTTAATTTGTTCGCCTCTACTGTGCGCTGTCACAGGGTTAAAGAAACATTTTCTCCCTCTCAGACCTCCAAGCCTCTTCCTACTCCTTTTCTCTCTCTCCTTTTTCCATCCCCTCGTATTCTCCCTATCTTCCCCCGTCCGTTGCATTCCTGCTAACCAATCCTGCCTCTGTTCTCACTCGTATTCCCATCTGCGACTGTGTGGCCACGTTGGACCCTGGAGATTAGGGTCCGCCCACTCGCTCCACTGTTAACCGTGTAGCTGCTGCTTGGTTTCCTGCTCACTTACGAAAAAGCAAACAAGTCCTTTTAGGAGAAGTAAAAAGTTAACGGGGGAAGTTGCCATGGAAATGATGAGGAAATCTGATTGTTCTGCTAAAAGCATCCCAACTACTGAAGGCCGAAGCTCACTTAGCACCCCGCATACCAAACCACTAAAAGGGTGGCAACGAAGGACAAAATTTGGACAATATTTATAAACTGGCAGCGTATAAAGAAGCCCTTCCTGCCTGTTATCTGCTAGCTCAGGGTTTCTGGTTTCAAGCTAGCATGGCTGGGTTTAAAAATAAACAAAGAGTTGGGGAATGTGGGTTTTGGAGGCTCTGCTGCAGCTGTTCCCACTCCACAAAACATAGCACACCTATCAGATAACCTGAGGCACCTCTTGATAAACTGCACCTGGGACGAAGGTCCAAATGGGCCTAAAACAGTTTAGTCACATTACAACCTCAACCTTCAGCATATTTTCTAAGTTAGTGGTGAATAACTGGCATGGAAGGAAAATGAAACACAAATAAAACCTAAAAAGTGAGGTATTAACTTCTATTCAGCCCCTTTTACCCTAAAATAAAAATCCAGTGCAACTAGCATAAAGAGAAAGGGATTCTGGTCAGATGAGCCCCAAAAAATAAGTATTTTGGAAACACTGATTCACACATGAGGAACATATTTAAAAGAAGAAATATTTTATAACTTTCCTCTGCTGGAACAAAGAGGATGTAAAAGAGTTCATACCTAAAGCTAAACCACCATAACAGACAACCACAGCTTCAGCTGCACCGATCGAAAACTGCGATCGGTGCAGATGGAGATGGATCGCGAGTAAAAAGCCTGACCTGCCGAATACGATTTAAAGCACTACCAATTTGTTTGGTTTGAAAAGTTTCTAAAGACAGAGACATGCTCCAAAACACAACGTGGTCCATGCAGCAGATCAGAGTCCAAATGCTTGCAGAAGATTAAGATTTGTTTGCCAAGAATACTTTTGAAACTGTGATAAAGTGACAAAACCTAAAAATGTCGAGGATGCTGTGGTGGCGCAGGGGCAAAGCACGACCCACGTATTAAGGCCTTAGTCCTCGTGGCAGTGGTCGCAGGTTCGATTCCCGGCCTGGTGATATTTGCCGCATGTCTTTCCCCTTTCTCATTATCCTGTTTCCTGTCGAACTACTATCACATAAAGGCCACTAGAGTCAACAAAAAAACAACTAAAAATGTCAAAAGGGTGTGAATATTTTTGCAGCGGACTTGAGAAATTTAGGTTGACTAAGCACCAACTAGTTTTAACCACTTATCCATCCTTTCACTTTGTATTTCACATGCAATGGATGAAAAATGCTAAAATCTGGATGTCAAACGTACAACCAATGCATCATTAAAATCTGCCTGCTAATAAACCATCTTGCAATGTAAGAAAGGCTTTCTTGATTTAAATGGAATGAGGTTTTTCTCTTCACACTCCAAAAACACAAAGTCTTGCTTAGTATTTTTGGCCTAGTTTCTAGTGTAAATGTACTGGTACACGTGAAATAAGACAAAAGTAACTTATGAGTAACTTCTTAGCAAGACATTGGAGGTTGATTTAGGTCAATAATTCCTTATTCCTTATTGATGAAAAAGTTCTAGTTCCATTGGCAGATCATTTCACTTACAAGACATTTTTCCCATGTTACTTTTTCATCAATATTAAGGAATTATTGACTCAAAACAAGCTCCTTTTTCTTGCTGAAAAGTGACTTAGTTAGTTTGGTCTTATTTCAAGTGTACTGTGATATTTGCACTAGAAACAGGACCAAAAGTACTTGGTAAGATTTTGTGTTTTTGCAGTGCAGTGCTTGGTTAACCAACATAAACATTTAGCAAACCTTGTTGCCTTGGATTTGTGCCACTAAAGAAACCACCGGCATCTTTACTTTGATTATGACTGTTAAACAGCTCATAACGAACAAATTTCAAGCTATTTTAAAGTTTTTATTATCATATATTCAGGAAAAACATTATATTGTTGGTTGATGTTGATGCTGGTTAAGCGAGTTTGTCTGAAACCGGGGTTCCTCTCCAGTTACTGTTCAGCAGCACGTGCTTCACATCTCCCACTCTAACTGAGCCCAGCGCGGCTCCGTCAGTGAACCGACTGTAAATTAATCTCTTTGTTGTCTAACAGCCTCGGCTCAGACTGGATTGGGACAACGAAGAGGGGGGCAACCACGAGTATGGACGCCACCAAATCAAGAACGTGAGTCCTGAAGTACAAAATAAGGCAACACTGTCACATAAATTCAACTAAAAGCTGATTATGCACATGAAAGGATAAAATATAGTTGACAGTTTCATCCCATATATATCCTATCAGGTGCTTTTGGGAACTTTATCTGTTTATAGATTATCAGTGCATTGAAACCATAAACAATGAAAGGTCTGCAGAGGATATTATTGGCAGGAAATCAAAGCATGTTGATTTCCAAATCCTCTTTAGGCCCATTAATCCTCTCTGCTGGCTTTAGAGACAGGATGGACAATGTCAGAGAAACAAAAGGCTCCAGTCTGGACTTTCAGACTGAACGTTTCCCCTAATTACACGATTACTTACAGAAAATAGTCCCACATCTATGTTTAGCATGTTCAAACCAGCCGAACCATCTGAAGGAATGTTTGTTGTAGTTTTTTTTTTTTTTTTTTTACCAAGTCAACCTTTTGTTTTTGTCAGTTTCAATGTATTTATTTATTTTACATTGGCTGTGATAATGCTAACTGCACCGACTGAACAAATTAAATTAAAGTTGTTTTTCCGTGTTTGACGGAGCTTGTCAAGGTATTGGTTTATTTTCAGTGTGCAGAGTTATCAAATAATTTCTTTTTATTGGCTGATACTAATCTGTATTGGTGTCAGAAGTAAAAAATGTGGATTGGTGCATATCTATTCAAAATTTTATTAAATGTAATTTCTGCGTGCAGTTTAGTGATATAAATAACACTTCTTTAAGCAAATGGCATCAAAACAAGTCAATTTAAAGTGGAAATATTATTCAAGCAGGGTTTCCTTCAGTTTATTATAAGTCTGGCGGGCCACCAGGCTTTACTTTTGACCCCACCAAGCTAAATATTACTTATTAATTTCATTTGTTTTTAAATGTTTGCATTTTTAAGACTTTATAATTGGTGTTCAGGTATTGATCTTCCAATAAAACATAATTATCAAGGGATATTTTAAAATTTCCTCTCAAATTTAAACATTTTTTAACTCAAAAACATGGCGAGCTGCTAGATGAATGACTGCCTGAGCTCCACAACCACCAGGCTTAGCAAGTTTTCTGGGGGAAACCTTCTTCAAGTGCTCTATATTTGCTATGCCATGCAGTCACAGACATACAGTTACCTAAAGGGGAAGTACTAAATAGTTTTCCCATCATCATTTTTATTATTATCGGTCAGTAAAAGCCTGGCTCTGTTCTGTCCGACTGCATCTTCAGGCCCTATAAGTCTCCGTACTCCAGACACTGTGGACAGAATATGGGTCAAAGCCGGCTCAGTGGACCTGACACCAGCTTACCAACTGCTGACGCCAGCAGTTATACACGACACCACACAACTGCCGCCGGGCCACGTCAGAGAAACCGCACGGACCTGCATGTGTCACCGTGACAGAGGGTTTGATGAGGTGAAGGAGGATTCTCCTGGACAGTTGCATATCCAGTCATCACTTCGGCTACAGACGGATCATTGTAAAGAGCTGGCCGGTCAGACATGAATGACTGGACCTCTACAGTCAGACGAGGCATTTCAGAACCTTGTTAGGACTCACCTTTGGCTGTGACTAACAGGGAAAGACTGGGAAGTGTGGGTTTTAAAGATATGGACCAGTTACAGGTACTAAACGAGAGTTTTCCAGACCAGTTTTCTCCTCCTGATTGGAGGACATAGATTGACTTAATGATCCTTATTGCCAACTTTGGCCTCTCCAATTATTTCACTAAAGTGTCAGAGTTTTGGTTCCCCATCTGGTTAGGGGAACCAAATTTTGCTTGACGATAAATTGTCCAAGTAATTACTGCAAGACCATTTTCAAGTAATATATTGACAATGGGCCTGTCACAGTAAGCAATAAATCAATTAATAGCATGATTAAATGAATTAAAATCATTCAATAATAATTTGAATGATTTATCGTTTTTCTCTCTTTCTACCAAAAACTGGATGATAAAGTCTTCAGTCTGGCGCTCCGGTCTCAACTAGCCTTTTCTTCTTTTATAGAGACTTCGTAATTCATTTTATTTGTTGTTTCTGTTGTGTTATTTATTTTGGCTCTTTAAAATGTCTTCTAGTACCAACGTTAAATCTTCATCAGAATTTGAAGATGTGTTCTTGCATTATTTTGTCATTATCATTTTATTACTTGAAAATGGTGTCAAAACAACAATATTATCATTTTATCGTTCAACAAAATTTGTTACTGTGCCAAGCCTAATTGATGATGACTTAATAATGCAAGACCAATAAATGTTACTCTTGTAAGAAACACTGGAGAACATTTTAAATATCCAAAATAAAAAACAACAATCAAAAACAATGAATACCAATACACCCAAAACAAAATTTCCCTTCATAAACTCTTTGACATGAAGCAACTTACCTTATTTACTGATGACAAAACAAATATATCATTTCTGATAAGACTGTCAGTTTTGTTTTTAAGCACCATTAATTAAAATTTATCGAGACAACAATAAGCCATAAGAAATTTTTCACAGTCAAATGATAAATTGATGATCTTTACCAATTCTGTATAAGTAAGTTTAATTATTGTTTAATTATCCAAGTCAAAAACTGTTAACTATTTTGAGCATTTTTTTTGTGAGCAAAGTCATTAAAATAATTGTCAAAAACCAGATTTTGTTCCACCATCTCATATCCTCACAATAAATTCAGTGCACATGGTAAAATATGTTCCCTAAAGTAATAAAAGCACAAGAATTTAAATTGGCGTAAATGTCATAAAAATAATGCTAAATGGACACACATCGCCAGGTTTAATTTTTTAAAGGCATAAGATTAAAAAAGTACATAAAAGCAGTGTGTATTTAAATAATGAGAACTAATTCTCAGGTGTGCTTTAAGCCAGTTTCAGCCAATCAGAACAAAGAGCCACGCTGCCAGCTTCATGATGAGGCTATAAAGCACCATGTGCCACATTTAGCCAACCTGTAGGAGAGGATGGGAACTTTCCCCACGTCGCTCCTAAAAATCACCACAACTAAGAGTTTAATCATTTATTTCCACTGTTTGTGTCTTTATTACTTCCATTACAAACATGTCCGTCAGGTTTGTAAACAGTTCTGCCTGAGAAATTAGCCAAACTAGGCCGAAAGCAGCGACCAAGAGGCTGACCGTGTTTCTTTCTTCTGGCTGATTAATTAATACGCCGCCGAATCGACAGGCTCGGTTCGGTTGTTACCTCGCAGTCGTAGAGGTCCGTTAGCTGGTCGATGATCCACTCCTCCAGGTTCAGTCTCTTCCTCAGCTCCTTTCGGTCGTATTTGACGGTAACCCGTCCCTGCTTCCTAACGGGAGGCTCCGGTTCCTCCGTGGTGCCGGCCGGCGTCTGGAAATACACCCGCGGTTGAGGGCTCGTCTCCGGGCTCGTTACAGCTGCCATTGCCGCTCGGTTAGGGGATGATTTCTCTTTTCTTAAAAAAGGAAAATGGACCCCCCTCCTATCTGGAGGTGTGGAAGTGTAAAAAATGGGAGTGTTGTTCCACAGATAAGTAGCTGTGTGTTACTTGAAATACCCCCCCGAAAAGAAAAGAAAATAACGGTCGCTGGAGCTTTTGTTGTACAAAATGGCTCAGAGGGACACTGACATGGGATGTCCGCGTCCACAAAGACAGACCGACTGTTGCGGTTAAAGTGGACGGGTAACCGGCTTATCGGGCTATTTCCAGCATCCAGACTCCCTGCTTCTGTTAAAAAAAGGAGAAGGCAGCGGAGGCAGAGCCGGCCTCAACTCTTCTGGTTGAGTACAAAGAGGAATCACGCGTCGGTCTCCGTTCCGCTGCCCCAGCAGCAGCAGCGTGGTGGGCTTTACGGCTCTTTTCCGGGATCCGACTCTGATGGCTCGGATCTTCTGTGTACGAATTGTTCACGCGTTTATTTTTTTCAGCTTTTTGTGCATTTGTATTCTTCTTTGTTTGTATAATTGTGCTGTCGTTGTATTTTAAAAGTACAGTAAATAAAGTTATATTCCTTATTCGTTCCTCTGTTCCGAGGAGAGGAGCGTGATGGGCTTTCCGGGTATTTTCCGGGATCCAATTCTGATGGCTTGGCTCATTTTTTGTTCATTTTTCATCTTTTTGTCTGTTTTTGTGCGGTCATTTGTATGTCAATAATATATTGAATAAAGTTCTGTTCTTTCTACCAAACATTATTAATGCTTGAGCAGATTCTGAACAGGTTATTTCTAACCGGATTGGATTTCTAAAAACAGGTCAGCTCTGATACTTTTTCTATAAATATTGCGTGTTTTTCCAATAAATGTAATTTTTTTTGTATTACATTTTTGGGAAGGAAGTCAGAGCAGGAAGACAGTTTAATTTATTTGTGGGCAAATAATTTAACAAAATTGTTGCAGCCTGGATCATTGCTTAAATTGAATAATACAAAAATGAACTCTAAAGATAGATATTTTCTTATTATTAAATAATAAATCATAATTAAAATTGTTAGCCTTACAACTTAATTTATTTAAATTATAAGCTGATTAATTTATTATTTTCCTAGCATGTAAAAATGAGAGCTGCTAAAGAGTCTGAAATTATTTAATGTTAGCATGTTTTCGTGCTGCATCGGGCTACATATAGTGAAAGTTTCACACCTTGATCTAATACTTTAACTTCAAAACAGCACAATAAAACCCAAAGATATTTCATGCTGCTTAAGTTTTCAATAGCTTGTCTCTCTTCCAAGATTACAATGTGAACCACAGGTGGAAATCAGCAGGAACAACTGTATTTTCTGCCTCAGTGTTGGTCTTGAAATTAAACTGATTCACCAGCAGGCAAAGGCCGCAGCGATAAGGTGTTAAAAGGAGAAACGCTTCGCATTTCTTCACAGTGGATCCATTGTGTGGTCACAGCAGGAGGCCTCCTGCCTGGACGGGAAGGTTGAAACTAAAGTTTGAATAACAACAGGAGTCAGGGAGGAGGTGCAGACAGGGAGAGTGAATCACAACCACCGTCTCTCACTTCTTTTATTGGTCTGTGGGGGTGCGTGTGTGTGTGCAAGGTGGGGGTGTTCACATCTATCATTTCTTCATATCATTGTGTGTGTGGGGGGGGGGAACACGTGTGTGTCCTACCGGGCAAATTTCACAGACAGCCATGGCAACAAGACATGAAACCTGAATTATTCAGAGAAAGGTCTGAAACTTACAGTCGAGTAAGCACACACTTAGACGTGTGTGCTCAGACATGCACAGCTTTTCACCCACATTTCTGCAACAGAAAAACTCAACAAACATGCTGCAATGCGAACAAACTCTCTGTGTCTTCTGGAGAGAGGGAGAGATGTTATTAAAACTCAAAATAATAAAGAAGGTGATGAGCAGTTTGTGTGTTTTGGTATAGGCTGTGCGATACGGCTTCAAAATAAAATCAGATTTTTAAAAATGCCAAATCGTGGATGCCAAATATTTTTGAAAACTTGTTTTTATTTCAGGTATACCTTCTGGAAAAATATCTGAACTTAAAGTTGAAATAAATAAAAAAGGATCATAATCCCGGGGCCGGCTGACATCTCTGAGATGCTTTGTTTGGTTTTCTACTTTTATGTTGCTCTTTCTGGCAGCAATGCCAGAATGCAAAACAAACTAAATTGAGCTAAACCTAAAGAGTACATTAGTAAAAATTGACTAATCGATAAAATCAATTTTAACCCAGCCCTTTATTGTTTTTTTCTGTCCAAAAAAATCTTGTGAAAATATTTAAAACGACACATTTAGACCAGAGAATCCAGTAATTGTCTGCAGAGTTAATTTAAGTTTATTTATACAGCACATTTACAACAACCTCAGCTGATCAAAGTGCTTCACAACAAACACAACATCACAGGTAGATAAATGATCAAATAAAACATAAAATTCAGTTTTAGTAGAAATAAGACAATTATAAACTTGTGTTAGGGTTTGAATAAAAAACAAAACAATACTTAAACAACAGCTGCAGAAATTCTCTGCTGCAGAAAATTGCTGCAAACCCTGAATGTTTATCTCCAACATTGACAAAAACCTATTAACCCCAAACTCCACTTTATTGGGTTTTAATCATGTTATAATGTTATTCCATCATCGGTTTAGTTTGATCTGCGTTAAAACTGTTTGCAAACTGTCTAAGATTGAGAGATTTTACACTCATGGTGGGAAGGCTGGCTTCAGAAGTGGCATTTCCTGGACTGGTTCAGTGAGCCAAGAAGCCTTTGAAGCATGAGAGAGAAAAAGATCTGCTACTGATATGAAAACTCAAGTTTTTCCAGGGCAGCTCATTGTTTTTGCCAGCATGTGACAGAATGAAGCTGCTCATTGCATCAGATTCTGTTCTGTTCACAATGTTTACTATATGAGTTTTTCTCCTCGTTTACTTTTTTTCTGTTTTATCTTCAAAGCCTTTTTGTCTTCAAGAATTCAAAAACATAGATTTTTATCAATCTAAAGATGTTTTTTGTAAGAAATGTGACATGATTCGTCACGCCAAAGTGTCTTGAGGCAGAAGATGTTTATCTGTGGATTAACCGAATCGTTGATGCTTCTGAACGGAACGTATTTAATGTTCCCTGCAACATCAGCGCTGAAACAAGTTCAACTGGTTCTTTGATAGAAAACATTTCTATCATCTTTTTTTTTTTTACATGTTTTGCTCGCTCCATAGCTCCTTCAGTGACAGACATACTGCATCCGAGGTGCACAAAAAAGCGTTATCGCAGATCCTTCCTAATTTTATTTTATTTTATTTCCTTAGCATAGTCCTTATACTCAGTTGGACATTATTACCATTATTTCCACTTATGCTAAAAGGTTATGAATCATCCTGAAAGAAAAATTTGTTATTTAAAGATTTAAATTAACATAACAGCCATCTATACAACGTGTTTGCTTGTTTGTTTGTTTGTAGCCCCATTAGCCATTACCGTAACAACGGCTTCTCCTCCTGGGTTCCACCTCATAAAAATAACATTTATTATAGAAACAGTTACATGAATGCACAAATATAACACTTTATGTAATAAAATAATTCAACTGTATTAGAAACAGCATATTTTCATAAATGTACAATTATAAAACTGTAAAATAATTAAGCAGAGCTCTTTTAAAAGCATTTGTTTCATGTTTTTATTCTTCTAAAAACAAATCTTTTGTTCAGCCTTCCTGCTGCATGGTGGAAGAGTAAAACATCGCGCAACGTTTGGCTAAATAACAGTTGATTATATAAAACAATCTATATCTTATACTACAATATTTCTAAAAAAGCATAAGAAGCCATTTAAATGAGAGGTATTTAATGTTCTCGCCACCAGAGGGAGCTGGTGGTCAGTTTGCATTTTATTTTTTGCGGTGTGTGAGAGACAATGAGGCAGAGCAGACCTCTCTATGTAAATCTCCATTAAAATAAGAAGCTTTCCCCTGCTTGTGTGTGTGTTATCTTTATCACTCCATGCATGAGTGTCCTCTGTTTGCACCTTACTGTGATTTATGTGTGCACATGCAGGTTACACCCTGCACAGCTGAAAATGGTTCATCCACATTCCTAACTGTTGCACAAACACCGAGCGTCAAACATGGGCGTAGTTTTGCTCTGCCGCCACTAGATGGCGGTACGTTACTTAATGTGTGCCTCACATCTGCCATGAGAACCAGACAGAAAAATGTATGTCATTCAAAACATTTTGGCACGTTTGCAAGAGATAATTCGGCTGTAAATAAATAAACGACTGCAGTGAAAGAAAATGGTGGTTCTCTGGTAATCGGTATTGTCCTTGGATTGGTGCTCTAAGGGGGGGAAGCTATAATCAGCTCTCAGCCTGGACGCCCACATGAGTGATTTTCTCCAAAACAACCCTGACAATAATCCTGCAGTGTTGTGGAGACAGCTCCAGACTCCAGTAAAAGCTGTCAGCGGCTGCACGCCAAAGTCTCAGGAATCTGATCAAGTTTTTATTGCTACTGTGGAGAGTCAGGCCTCTCCCATTGAAACCAGAGCATGCACTGGATATGTGTGTGTGTGGATAGAGAGGGCAGTGTGTGGAGGACACAGTGAGCATGTCTGTCTTTTTTTTTTTCTTAACACAATGTGTCTTTGTGAGTCCTTGGCGTTGCGTTGGAGAGAAAAATTTGTCCGTTTGCTGGACAGAGAGAAAGAGAGAGGAAGGAAAGAAGAGTGGATGGAAGTTTTTTCCTCTCAAACATCTGTTCATTTCTGCTCCTCCGACCTTTACCTCTGCTCGGTTTTCTTTTATTATTATTATTATTATTAATGCAAGTTGCGTCTTGACTTCTCTTTTTGTTGTATGTCCTGCCATAAAATGTGGTTGTTGACTTCCTTGTTGAGCAAAATGCTTCGACACATTCCCGCGTTGTGACCGGTTCCAGTAAAGAAACCACATTCGCTTTCTTTTCAGAAATGCCTTTCACTTTTCGCTGTGCTGCTGACCTCTGGCTGAGGCTTTGTCTGATCTGTTTCCAAAAACAATAGAATAGATTGTGAAAATATTCTGCACCTTGCAGATGTAACTTTATGCGTTAGAGAAGCAGCAAATTTCACACTGGCTCAAAATAGCGGTGGATAAAATGATAAGCAGTCATTTCAAGTTTTTAAATATAGGCTAAGAAAACAACTGTGGGTATTAATCTCAAAGTCATAACAAACTATGAAGACGTTGTTCTGATTTCAGTCAGTAAAAACTGAGCAAAAATACTTATTTTTCCCCACTTAGTCGTGGATCTGTAGCTCTTCTTCAGTTACCATTGGCCTCATTGTAGTTGTTCTCTAGTATAACACTGTTTAAAGAATATATCTGTGTTTTATTCTCCAGCCGGTTGAAAAACGAAGTCCCTTGAACTATCTGTTCTTGCTTCAAGAGAAGACCTTCATCTTTAACACCATAAATCTGCTGTGGTAAACTCAAACACATTTGATTTGCAGTGCTAATAATGTCATGTGGAAGTTTTAAACAGACATTTCATTTCTGAAAACCAGCAATATGTTGAGTTTTAGTGTCCGGGTAGAAATAGAGAGGCTGTAAATATGTAACATTTACAACCTTTCTAACCAAAATCCACATTTTGCACCTTTTTGTACTTTCATCTGGATTTCTACTGCTTCTAAAATCAGCCCAAGCTATTGAAAGAGGCAATAAGTAAAGGTTTTGAGCCGTTTTATAAACCTCCAGATTACTGGAAGCGCTGCGCCGTTACCTAGCAACCCACGCTGTGCTCCAGCACATTTGGTCAGCTGGTTTTACCACACTGTACAATGGCTGCTGGAAAACAAGAATTTTTAGGTTGACTTTCCATTTAGGAGCTTCTGCTTTTCAAAGATCTACGATAGTATAGTTGCGCATCTGTTTGCAACAATGTTGAGTTAGGGGGCGTGGCCAGCAGCAGCTTATTTGCATTTAAAGTGACAAGACGCCCTAAAACAGCTCATTCCACCCGTCAACAGACAAAAAATTGTCTGGGGTTTTTCAGCTGTTTTAGGGTCATTTTGATTTACTGAATCCAAAAATCACATTGGTTTTGATCAGTGGGTCAACTTTCTGGACTATGGATGAAACATCAGCATCAAAATGCATCACTTGTTCTCACATTTGGGTCGGTTTCCTGAGAATCTGGGATCAACGAGTGACGATGGGGAGAGATGAAGACGTAATGTTCAATTTACATGTATCAGTGTTTATTATTCAGTTTACAGAAATCCAAGTTTGTAACTATTAATTAATTAATTCTGTTAGAAAGCGTCTTTTTTTTTTCCTAAAACCTTTTTCTGGGTGATAAATACTAACGTAAATGAACTGATGATGTCACTAAAATGTAATCAATTTAGTCAGAAGATCAGATTTACCAAATCAAATCATAATAAAAACCTGATCTGATTTAGAAAAATGGATTTTTGGATTCAGCGGTGCAAAAATATTTCAAATTAAGTTGAAGAAACAAGGACAACTTTCAAAAAATATGTTATTAAAGGAGATCAAAATACGCAGAACAGAATAAAATCTCATGATCTAAGAACGATTTTCAGCAAAAAATGTAATGAACATATTTTGTATAGACCATAAACTCATCCTAACCTGTTCAGGGAAGAATAATATGTCCTCTTTAAATCCAATGGGCAGATCAAATCATGTTTAGCAGCGTGAATCCATATTTTACAGGCCTGTGGGTTTCTCTGTGACGGGCCAGAAACAGGTGCCTGCACTTCAGATCCAGCTGAGAACACACCATTGTTTGGCCAAAAGAAATAAAGTGGAAAATGTTTTTTTTTTTATGTATATTTATGACAGAGAGGAGTTGAGGGGGGTGCAGCTGCGTGTGCATCTGATTATAAACCAGCGAAACAGAATATTCCTGCCTGCCAACGTGTGTGTGCATGCTGCAGAGTTGTAAATATGCATTTGCTGTGGTGTGTGTGTGTGTGTGTTGGGTTACGATCTGGTTAATTAACAGTGTGCCTGGCTTTTGTTACTTCCTGGATTCAATTTCTGGGGATCAGATGAACCCAAAAGATGCAAACACGTTTACAGATTAGAATACGTTGCAGTTTGTTTGCTCTCTCCTCGATTTCGTCGTCCCCTGCATGTTCAGGGAAACACAAACAGAAAGTATGTCCATCAGTCATTCAGTCAGCAGGCTGCAGCATAGCAAACATTCCTGCCTGGTGGAGTTAAAGAGTAGGGGAACAGCCACGGGTGCAGGACCTTCTGAGATGTTGCTCGGCAGCTGGATTTGGTCGGGATCAGAATGCGGGTCCTTTGTTCACACGATCCGCAGCAGGCGACCGGGAGGAAAAGTTGCTCTCTGGTTTCGTTTACTGTAAAGTCATCTTAATGCAGATTTGCAGTTTATTATGCAGCTTCTTCATGTCACAGAGGGGATTATTCCCCTCCGGGCCTGTCAGATCAAGATTATTGTGAATCTTTAAAAAACTTTGGTCAGGTGCAAGTATGTTTTATTAACCAAGCAATCTGTCACTGTCAGCAAACTCAAAGATGTAGGTAATATAGAGATTTATTTCAGCTCCCTGCTGTGAACACTGTGAGTTTTGGCCCAGCTATTGGATATTAGTTTGGCCATTGGCTTTCTGTATGATTCCAGTCATTTTACAGCTCTTCTGGGATTTCTCCCATTAACTCAGATTCTCTCTGGTAAAATTTCTACAGGGCCAATCAGAGAACACAAGGAGAAGTTGTAAACAATGAGGTGGATTTTCTGTGCTGTAAAGTGGCTGCATTCACACCAGCTCCATTTAATCACTGTAATCAAACTTTAGTTTGTTTGTCTAGAAAGTCCGTTCACTTGGGGAGCTGTGAGCGCGCAATCAACCAAAAAAGTGAACCTACAAACTTCGGTCTGGGTTTGGTTAAAGTGAACTCTGGTGCAGTTCGGATACATGTGTGAGCGCTAAGCGAACCACAGACCGCTCCAAAAGCAAGAAGTGAACTACAGTGCAGGGCATTCTGGGTAAATACAACCAAAACAAACGCGCAAAACAAATTACTTATAGTCTTTTACCAAAGACAAAAAAGAAATCCTACAACCGCTAAAATCTGACACCACTCCATTTTCGTTCATATTTCTTCTTTAGAGGTTTTTGTGTTGTTTCCCTCAGTGGTTCTTGTTGCAGCGCCCCCACAGGTGAGGAGGGGAACATGTTTTAAAGGGTTTTGGTTCAAACCAGGACTACCAAACTATTAGGCGTGAAAACAGAATTAGAATCATAGTCTGCCTGTATTTTAGAAAGTGAACGAAGCTGCCAAATATTGAACTAACATTTGCTTCATTTCCATTGAATTGTGTTATGGAAACATTCAGATTTAATAACGGATGAGGCGCAGTTTGTAACGTTTATAAAAAAAAAATGTTTTTTACATATTTGTTAAAACTGTCATCATGTTTGTTATCAGACAGATAATCTGTGAAAAGCTCGATCTCCTCCACCTCCTCCCTGAAGGTGTCTGAAGAATGCAACGTTCCCGACCAAAAACAACCAATCAGAGCCAGGAGGCAGGTCTCAGCGCTGTCAATCATGCTACTGCATGTGCTAATGACGGGGAAAGAACTTACGATTACAGGAAATATTGTTTATTGGTCCTTCATTGGAGGCCATGCTAAGTAGCTGTAGCATTTACAACAGACTGTGCCAACTGCAGCGCCATAGAGAGCAAGGAGAGGATGAGCAGCGCCACACAGAGGGTGATTGACAGCACTAACACCCTTCACCTGGCTCTGATTGGTTGTTTCTTAGTAGGCTACTGATAAAAAGAGAGGAGCTCAATTTTTTCACTTATTATGTCTCATACTATACTCTAAAATGACATTTAAAAAAAATAAATAAAAGTTACAAACTGCAGCTTCAATCATCTGAAACATTAAAGAGACAAAAACAGACGATTTAAGGAAGTTTGAAGAACCAACTATTGGTCAAGACCGGGTTTTTTTGCACAATCTTGCACATTGCACAGCTGTTTCAGTCTCACGTCCTCATTGCTTCAACATTGTAGAGACACAAAGCAGCAGAGGAACTAATTTAAACACACCCATTTCACACAAACTCCGACTCCCCTCTCGCTTCTCTCATTGCTCTGTCACTCAGCGCTATCTGTCCCGTCCTCCTCCTCTCCCTTTACAGCTCCTCTTTCAAAAAAAAAAAAAAAAAAAACCAACCCTCTCTCTTTCTGTTTTTTTCCTCACAGAAAACATGCTGGTAGGAGAGGAGGAGGAGAGAAGAAGAAGAAACGCCTCAGAGGCGACAAGAGAGTAAGGAAGCGGGGAAAGTTGTGAGAGGCGACCAGATGGACCGGAGGAGGAAACGGGGATCTCCAATGCGCTTTTAGGAGGGATCAATAAACAAATACATGAATCAAAGCTGGTGATTGAAAGTAGGCAGGGCGCGTCACCGCGGGTGCGTGGACGCGGACGTGAACAAGACAGCAGCGGCTGTGGGTCCCGTCTCCGTGTGGATCTGGCTCCTCATGCGCCGCGGCAACTTTTAAGGGGCCTCCGAGAGGAAAACAGGAGGCGAAGAAGAAGCTTTGGAGAAGGAAGAAGCTGATCGATAAGCTCCCGGGGAGTCCCGCAAGCGCAAGCCGGGGTTTAAGGCGTTGGCACCCGGGCAGGGGAGTCCCTCGTCATGGCCGGGGCCAAGCCGGGAGTCCACGCGTTGCAGCTGAAACCCGTGATCGTCCACGAAGAGCTGAAGAAGGGGAGCAAGTTCATCAGATGGGAAGAGGTGAGGTGCTTTCTGCTGAATCTGCGCTTTAAAACGCACAAGTTAGTGATCAGCGTGTGTGTTTTTCATAACTAACAGCGCAGGTGTGCGTGGACCGTGTCCTGAACAGAGGAGCTCACTGTACCGAAAGTGTGTTAATGTGATACTCTGCCTTCAAGAAAAGGAAAGAAAGTCCCTTATAGTTGCCAGCAGAGTTTTAAATGCGCCGTTTTGTGTTGTCTTCTAGTCGAGCCGGTTTTCCCCTCACCTTTACGTAACTTCCCCCAACTTCTGCGTCCCTGGAGCACCTGTCTCAGCAGGACGCGTTTGAGGGGCGTGGGGTAAATCAGAATCTCACCTGAAAATATCCTTAAGCTTTTTGGATGCTCTTCCGCGTATTTTCGGAGTCTTTTCGTGCGTTCGCAGATATTTGCTTCTCTGTTTTACCTTCCGTGTGAATGGCAACCCTGACACGCACTGTCAGTGTCAACCAGCCGGTGTTGCAGGGTGTAAGTGCCTGTCGAACCCATTAATGATTAACACACAGGCTCAAGCTGCGCACTGCATGCAAAGTGAGTTCAGTTGTGATCATAAACGTTGTGGCTCGGAGGGGAATGCTGCGCTCTTATTATGACCACGTCTCACGGATGCATCAGGTTTGGTCACCTGCAGGAGTTCAAACCTGTCAGATTTAAATATATTCTGTCAGAAACTGAGCAGAACATGTTGCGTTAACGTTTTGGGTTTGTCTTCCAAGTTATTCATAATTTCTAACTTATAATTTCTAACTTAAATATAATCATATTTTCAAAGAAATGAAAAGTTGTAGCTGATTCAGGGCAGTGGTTTAAAAAGTGAGCCAGCGTTTAAATTTCTGTCACCTCCTCAGATTTTACAACATCATCATAATAATAATTGTAATAATGTTTTTTCCAACTTCAGAAAGTGAGTGTTTAGTATTTCCATCTTGATAGACAGAAAGCTGATGATCTGGAAAAAGAAGCAAAAATTCAGACTCATTATTTTTTTTGACAATTTTACAGCTATAAAATATTTTTTTAAAAACAGACGGGCTAATTATAATTATGGTTATAAGAGGGTTAAACTTTATGTTGTAATTTAAGTTTATAAGTCGTAATAGAAACAGCTAAATTTTTGTGTTTCCTTCATAAGTTCAGAATTTGTTGCTTAAGAAATTCAACAAGTTCACCCTAAAAGCTCCGTTTGCTTGTAAATAAATTTTCACCACTTTAAAAGTTTACGGAGTGGAACATAATTTCTATCACTTATAAAGTTCATAAAGTGAAACATACGGTTGAATTTCTATTTAAAGTTCGCAGAGTGGAACATGCAGTAGATTATGTTAAAGTTTATAGAGTGGAATATATTGTTGAATTTTCATTAATAGTTTCCTGTGAGGAACGTTGGTTGTTTTCTGTCACTTTTTCACATGAAGAATTTGTTAAATTTTGTCTCTTTAGCAGTTCAGATGATGAGAAAATGTTTCTATCATTTGGTCAGAAGTTGGGAAGTTTTCTGGAAGTGAAACTTTTGTTTGGATTTCATCGATTTAAATGTTCAGAAAGTGAAAACGACGATTATATAGCCGTCACTTTTTCAGACGTTCAGAGGTATTTCTGCAGTTCAGGAAATGGACAGATGCTGATATTTAAATCATTTTTATGATTTGGTTGTATATTATTGTCACTTTTTGAGCGCTGTCTGCTTGAAGCTTTTGTCCCATTGCTGTAATATTGACTAATGAACAGCAGTGATCAGTGATCCAAATCTTAAAATAAAGGGCGTGAGATGACATTACATTTAATTTGATTTTCACTTGGTTTTTTTTGACACCAACAATCTTGCAGAGGCAAAAAGTTTGGTCCAGATATTTTAAAATGATTTAACCAAATTATAAGACAAAAGAAAACATTGTCATGTCGTTGTGTGCATCGTATCGTCTTCCAGAGAAGGGTTTCTTCTTTCAGCTGTGACTGAAATGTCCTCTTATACTTCCTTTGCTTCTCCAACTCTTCCAGTTTCTCTCAGAGGGAATTCCCAGGAAATGCTTCTGCTGCTGATTAACTGTGTGAACGTTCAAAAACACGTACAAAACGCCTCCCTGACCGTCGTTTAGCGTCTCCGTTTCTCTGCTTCATGTCCAGCGAACAGAGGAGAGGAAACAAAATGTTCTTTACTCTTGATTGTCACTATTTGTTGAAGCGCACCCGTCCCTCCTGCAGCCAGACCTTGTGTTTTCACCAGGTCTTTTGATTATTTCTGGGGGTTTGGAGCATCTTTTTTTGTTATTTTATTATAATTGTTTGATCACATGAATGTGGTGCCTTCAGAAAGGATTAAACCAGATCTCTGGAGCTCCTCAGTTTGATTCCTGATCACTTTTCTTTCTTTCTTTTTTTAATTTTTATGATTTCACACAATGACATACACCAGGAGGTGTTCCTCGTATTTAATCAAACGTGGTAAGCCAATTTACAAATAGAAACCCATGACATCATCATCTGGGCTTTCCCCACCTGAGGGAAAGTAATGTTGGTACGTTCAGATTTCTAAAAACCATCAGTTGAAATTTAGCAAGTCCAGGTAATTTGGTTAATTTACCTGCAACAGGTTCAGTTTATTTTGGTTAAATATCAAACATGGAGGGGAAAAGTTGGTGTTTTTATGGAGTGTATGTAAACATCTGACCTTACATGGATATTACCAATTATAGTTTCACATCTACATCAGAGTAAGTTTTCTTCCAGCTGCTGACCTGGATGCGTTGCCCTCGGCAACCGCTGATTATTTGGTTTTTGACTGATTTTACAGTCGTACAAATGTTACCATATTGTCCATATAAAACTAGCTGTGCAGTTTTCTTCATGTAACAATTTTTTGTTTATATTTATTCATCATTTCCCTGAGGTGTTTGGTTTTTGCGTTTTTTAAATATAACAATTCGAATCCATCGAATTCAGTATAAAACGTCATTATTTGCCATTTTGGACACAAAAAGTTTCAGAAAGCCTTTAGGTTACGCCCAGTGCCGGATTTACCGGGATGAGGGGCCCCGGGCTGCAGCCAGTTTTGGTGCCCTATTCAGGGAAAATTATTTTATTAATTTAAATTACAGTACATTGATATGTAGACTTTTAAATCAGCTGATATTAACTGATTCCTGGTAGGTTTAATAATAATACGGCTCACATCTATTAGTTTTATATAAAGTACAATGTTGGCAAAAAACACATTTATTAAAAATAAAAAAATTTAAATCTTTGTCCTCCCAAAGAAATTGGCGCCCTGGGCTACTGCCTAGATAAGACCTTTCTAAAGTCTGGTCCAGATTACATCCTGAGCTCTCTGACAGGTAATCTATTAGATATTGGCACACAGTTTGGTTATTTTGGTTTGAGGATTTGTTAAGAACTGGTGTCCAGACAAAGTGCCTTGGGGAACTCCGGTCTGTTTACATCTAGTCCCCTCAGTTTGTCTCCATCTACATGGATCTGTTGTTTTAAGCTTCAACTTTCTCTGATAATCTCAACTTTTGGTTGCATTTTTTTCTCTACATCTGCATTTTCCCGTTTTTGGTTGTAATATTTTCTCTGTCTGTAAAATTCACTGCAGAGTTTTCCAAAGGCCTTTAGGCTGTGAGACGAACAGAAAGACACCCTGACTCATGCAAGGACGGGGGAGGAGGAGGAGGAATGCATTCCAAATTGACTCTTTCTTTCGTGTTTTGGCTCGCGTACACATGTGTTTGTGCACGCCTGGTCTTCGTTTCTTTTTTCTTTCCTTTTTTTACTGGTTGTGTGTTGAATGACTTCCTGTTTGAGCTTGCTGTGAGGCTCCAGAGCCAAACCATTTTTTCCCCTTGGTTCTGTCGCGCTGCTCCAGCCCGGCCCAGTGCAGCCCGGCCGCAATTCAATTTAGGCAGATTCCAACTGGAATCCAGTTAAAATTCCTCCCAAACAACCAATTAAGCGAGGCGCTTCAGACTGGTTGTCTGCAGCGCAGCCTTAGAGCGCCGTCAGTGATTTGGAAGTGAGATTATGGTGCAGCTGAACTCTGATTTCTTTAATTTTAGCAAATTACTCAAGAAGCACAAAATTTAGCTTATTTTTTGTACAATAAAACTTTTCTACCTGTTTGGTTTTTTTTTTGGTTTGACCAGATGAGAAAAGTTGTGTAACTGATTAGTTTATCCAGTTTAATGTAGTTACTTTAATCTGGACCTGCACACACCGTCACATGGAATCACATGTTACCTTTTGGAAATCGGACATCCTTTAACGTCCTGGCTTCTTTTCATATTCACGTTGAGCTAAATTATGCATGGAGGACCATAAAAACATACATTTCAGGCTTGTAAGTTTTGTGGATACTAAATCAATCCTACAAGCCACGCTGCATTTCACTTCAAACTTTGATTTTCAGCCAGAAATGATCTTCTTTTTCCTTTATGTCAGTATTTCTGCGTCAAACCAAACTGAAAAACATGCACTGTGTTCTCCAATATTCAGGCTTTTGCTTTTCTAATTTCCATCATTTAGTCTGAAAACCCTTTTTTCTTTTTTTTTTGCCATATAAACAAGCCAGTGGTGCAGACACATGCGTAATCTGGGCCATTTTCTGTTTGGCTCTTAGCGGGTTTTAATCTAAATGACTTTGAGGTCTGCTCAGCTGCAGGGCAGATGGTAATGTAGCTTGTTAAACTCGGCTGCTACAAGTTTAGGTATACTTTTAATTTTTATTTCTTGCTTCTTTTGAAAGGATTACAGAGAAGATTGACATTTTCTCTTGTTTGTACACAAGTGGCTGCAGTAGCTTGACATGGAGATCAAACACCAGGAAGTTGCTGTGTAACATGAAAATGTGAAAAATGCTCAAAATGTCCACAGTGATCCAGTCTGAAATCAAAGCAGCTGCTTTTCTGAGTCCTGTCCAAGTGGAAAACTATTTAAGTGCTGCTGTTTTAAAGGTTTACTGTAAATCTGGTTTGGGCTGAATATCTTCGCTGAAAGACAAACAAACAAATTGCATAACCTCCATTATAAAGATAAAGAGGAAACATTTTTACATGGAATTTAGATGTTGAGCTGATTAGTGACGTCTAATTGGTCATTTGTTACCAAACAAAAACAGATTTGGTGATTTTGGTTTACTTTTAAGTTTATGTGAAGCTGTCATTAGCCTAAAAAGCTAATTTAGGCTACATACACATATTAGATCAATAAACCTTCAAAAATGAGAAATTGCTTTACTCTGTGAAAGAATTCATATTTTTAAATATATTAATTCATTTTGTTTAAAGACCTACAAATAATTACTCAAACTTTGGCAAAAGATTGATTTAGCTAAGCAAAAAAGAGACGCTTTACAAATGAAAAACATTACTATACCATTTTCAATAAATATGAACATAAGCAATCACGCAAGAAAAAAAAAATTAGCACGAAATTATAAATCAGAGTTGAGCATAAATATTTCCTAAACAGACAAATTCCCTCCATGTTCAGACTTGTATTTCTGCTTTTATTCTCACGCTTTGCCTATCAACTTGGCATCAGCATGATTATATCATGGTGCACTTTTTATTTTCACTCAAACTAAAAACAATAGTTTTAGGTTTCCATTTTAAATGATATATTTTTATGCAAACTTGTCAGTATTTGTGAGATGTTCCTGCTGGGGTTCATTATGGATGATGTCTTGCATGTTGAAGCAACAAGTTCCGATTTGTCAGATGTTTCAGAGATTAGAGCAAAGAAAAACAGAAGAACGAAGAGAGAAGGATGTTGTGAATGTGTGACACCAAGTCTAGAAACACTCCTGACATCTTGTCAGGTTGGTGAGAAACGAGCCCTGGATGCAGGGAGGGCGAGAGGTGAAAGGTCAACCACAGCCACATGTGAAGTGTGGTGCTGACATCTGTGCTGTTGAGCTGCGGTAATAATTTGACTTCCATTCATTCCAAGCTTTGCTGCTCATGTTTATCTGGCAACTAATCTCTTCCTCATTCATTATTCTGTCATTTCTTGCTCAGTCTTTTCCCCACTCGTTTGCTTCCTGCCTGTTTACTTTCCTGTTAAATTTGTTTCTGGTCGAGCTTCCTGGTCGAGTTTTGTTTGAAAGAGTAGAAGATTTAAAATCACAAAAAATGTTGACCTTTTTTCTAAGAATTCTGACTTTAGACTCAGAATCAGAATTGTTTACATTATTTACGGAGAGGATTTTAGTGTGGATAAATACTACAACAAGTCAGAAGCTATTTTGTGATTATTTTCTTATACCAACAACATAATTGACAAACTCCCACTTCTGAATTTAAATCGTAAATTCTGAACTTTGAAAGTCCGAAGTCCGAATTCTCTTTTCAAAATCCAAATTCTGAAGTCTGAATAAAATTCATATTTTTACTTTGTTCAACACATTTATTAGCTGTATTAACTGTTGAATTAAGCAAAAGCTTATATCTGTAATATTCTAATATATCATTTGTCCTGTAGCGCCAGCTTATGTTGGAGTTCAATTATTATTTTGAAGACACTAGAAGAGTTTATTCTATTTAATTGTGTTTTAAAGTCACTTGTAACTGTTTTTTGCAACCAGAAGGTATTTTTTCCGTTTTATTAGTTTTTCATTTAGCTTGGACAAGCGACAAGCTTGCAGTCATTTAACCCTTTGATTGTGCATTTCTGCAACTTATACTGATTTTAGGGAAGAGCTAATGTCACCTTAGATGCTCCTTTAGTATTTTAGTATTTTATCTAGAAGACTTGGTTTTTAAGAATAATTTATATTTTTATGTTTTTGTCATGTTGTATAAATTGACATAGCCGTTGAAAAAAAGGAGGGAAAACAGCTAAATAGAAGACCTAAAAACATAATCTCAACTAAAATCTAAGCAGAACATGAAACCACATTTGACAATAAGCCAAAAAGTTTCACATTTTCCATATGCAAATGACAAGAAAGTAAATTATATTCCTAACAAAATAGACTTTTCCTGATAGTTTCAGGGTGTATGTATTTTTTATTATGTTACACACTAGCCCAGTCAGGCTAGCTGATTTTGTTGTTTTTTTTGTGTGTAAATTAATCAGAAAAGTGGAAATTGCCTCTACACACACAGTTATTATTGATTGTGCAGAACATCTACAAACTAAGGGGTTCAACTGTAGAAAATGCGGCCCGACCAGATGAAAGTTAAATGAGCGGAGTGAAGAAATGAAATGTGCAGCACGTGCCAACGCAGGCAGAGCAGCAGCCAAAAGTACTCAGGGTGAACACAACCAGACCCAGCTAACAGAGATCTTATCAAGACTTAGCAAAAACTGCCCGTTATTTAGATAAATCACTATTTATCTGGTGCAATCACGATCGTCGCCATGTGAGTCTCTTTCTGTTTAGCTCATTTCCACCTCCGCCGCCTTCGTCTCCTCCCTCTTTTCTCGGTGGGGTGTAAAGGTTACCGGCTGTCATCAACTTTCAGCGTATTGCCAGAGCAGCAGCTGAACTATGCTCACACAGATCTCACCGCCACCGAGCACAGAGAGAGGCAGGGCGGACCAAAGGTGCGCTTGAAACCGGCCACTTTTATCAGCTTCCACACTAATGGCTTTCTCCTGACTCACACACACTCACAGGCATATTAAAGCAATGACTGCACTGTTGGAAAGTAATGTGTGTATTCTCATTTGTGTGACTGTTTCTGGTACATTCACTGACTTGATGAAGACCTGTTTATGAGGACAAGACCAGAGGAATCCTCTTTTTAAGGGTTTAGCAGGGGTGGACAATTCTGGTCCTCGAGGGCCGGTGTCCTGCAACTCTTAGATGTCTCTCTGGTCCAACACACTTGAATCCAACAGCTGAATCACCTCCCAAGTGCAGTCAAGTTCTCCAGAGTCCTGCTAATGACCTCATTATTTGACTCAGGTGTGTTGAAGTAGAGACACATCTAAAAGTTGCAGGAGACCGGCCCTCGAGGCCTGGAGTTGCCCACCCCTGGTTTAGAGGCATGGTGTGAATTAGGTTTTGATTAAGGCAAATAATATGTTGGTTTTTATACAAAAAAATAACTTTTGGAATATTTTTGTGCTTCCATTTGGGTCTCAACTGCATGTAAAAACAGCCTAAGCACTTAAAAAAAAAACACCCAGCCATTTTTTGTGAAATAAGTTAATGTTTCTGGGAAATGAACTGTTTGACAGAAACTGCGCTCTTGCCTAGCAACCCAAGCCGAGCTCCAGCATGTTAGGTCAGCTGGTTTTACTGCTGTTGTGTTTTGTTGTTGACTTACCATTCAGAAACTATTTGCCACATTCTTGTTGGTTGTGCAGGAGGTGCCGTTTCTGCTGTTCAAAGATGTATCTGTTTGCAATAAATCAATAGCTATATATATATCTGATCAGTGTCAAAAGATAATACGTCTAACAGAATATTTAATATTCCATATGTAGAAACTCTGATCCAGAACCGCACAGCATTCTGGGAGATGTAGGCAGAGGGAAGCTGCTCAACTTCTCATGGCGAGCTAAGGAAGATGAGTGGCATTAACTCTTGGTTACCTAGCAACCTCGGTCAAAAAAAAATCACTCCTTGGTTACCTAGCAACAACCTGTTGAGTAACTCGTGCAACAGCAGCTGCCTCAAAGCTGCTTAAAAATAAAAAACTATGAATAAAACAGGAAATATCACACCACCAGTTTGTCAGTATTTCAGATATTTAAAACAAAATACTAATAATCATCTATTCACTGATATGAAACTCTTATATTGTAATAAGTTTTTCAGCCAAATTGTCCAGCCTTAGCTAGCGGCCATGTTTGAGTGTAACCGTTTGGTTGGGGGGGGTGACCAGCAGCAGCTCATCTGGATTTAAAGTGACAGGACCCCCTAAAACAGCTCATTCAGAAAGGAGCTCAAAATAAGAACTAAGCAGGATAAAATCTCATTATCCAAGAATGATTTTGTGAAAAAATCTAATGAACATGTTTTGTTTAACTCATAGATCTATCCTAACATGTTCAAGGAAGCATGATAGGTCACCTTTAAGAAAAATATTTGGATTAGGAATAAATGCACTTAGTAAAATGAATGGAAGTTGATACAATGTCCTTTTATGGGTAGGAAGACAAACTTGTGTGCCCTGGAAGGGTTGTGATTTTTCAAGATGTGCTCGTTAGCCGGTCGGTATACAACGTCAGCCCCAGGGTGGTCTCTCCACTCCGTCTGGGTGTTTGACAGTGAAGACTAGTAATGAAGATGTTTGTCAGAGGGGGTCGGGACATTAGGACGGATGGAGGGTCCGGAGAGCCTCAAGAAGCCTGTAGGTAGTTTAAGACAGAAGAAATTAATGTAAATGTTTGCAGGCTGTGTGACATGAAAAGGCCAGAATGAGGAAGCAAAACTAGACTTCAGAAAGCTTCTACATATGGCTGTTAATTAGGGAGTGGGCTCTGATTATAGACCCGCCACCCACTGTCACAGAAACACGCCGCGGGGGTCATGTACAGTAAACAAGGTGTGGGAAGAGGCCATGCTCCATTGATTTTCTTGGACAGGGCTTTCCCTTAGTTTCAGAGGGAGCATCAAGCAGTTTAGAAGTACACGTAGGATGCATTCACACCAGTTTAATCTACTTCAATCAAACTCCGGTTGATTTGCCACGAAAGTCCAGGTTGTTGAATACGCAATTGAATTCCGATGCGGACGCAAGAACCGAACTCTGGTCTGCCTAAAAGTCAAGATCTGGGTACTATTAAAGTGACTCTGGTTCGGTGTGAATTTGTATGTGAACGCCAAGCGGATCAGAGACCGCTCCAAAAGCGGAAAGTGGACTATAGCGCAGGGTATTCTGGGTAAATACAACCAAAACAAACGTGTGAATCTAGAGAATAGTCTTTTACCAACAACAAAAAAGAAATCCTATAGCTGCTCAAATCTGACTCCATTTCATAGGGAAGGAAGTTGCACTCTGTCTTCTTCAGACTGTTTTGTGTCGTTTCCTTCACTGGTTCTTGGTGCAGCGTCACCACAGATGAGGAGGGCAACAGGTTTTCAAAGAGTTTGGATCGTTTTACACAAAGTAGTGTGAAAGCGAACTGCAGCAACTGAAAACTTAACAATTGTTACATTCTTGATGCCAATCTTGATACCAAGTCTACCAGACTATCAGGAGTGAAATCACTCTAGGAGAAGAGCAGGTTTGAATGAGGAAAACTGTGTCCCTGAGTTAAACTGACATATTTTACAAAGAAGCAACAACAAAACCAGTTGGTGACCATAACTGGATGACTTCAGCTTAACCAAATTGTCCAGTAATGGACTGGACTTGAGTCGTAATTGTCCATGTTTAGCTTTTTTGTCAACATTTTAACTGGACAAATCATTCCAGATTTCCTGTATATTGCTTTGTAAAACGACAACATATTCAACAGTGATTGTGTGCGACTTCTGTCCTGGCATTTCACTGGGGAGACCAGAACACTGTTCTGTTTACGGGAGGCCAACACACCTGGAAATAAATCAAATAAAATAACTTAAGTAGATAATTGAATAAATACAGATTTTTTTTTTGTTTATCAGCTGATAATAAACATGTTCACAGTAATTTTTATTTAGGGTTTTTAATAATAAAACTACAAATCAGACTTTTATGACCCGGTAGTACTTCAAACTTGACAACATTGGTCTAATGTAGTAAAACATTTAGACGTCCCTGACTTAGAAATATTATTTGCAGATATTCATTGCCGCAGACAGAGGAAAATCATACCTGGTGGCATTTGTGTAAAATAGTGTTTTTAAAGATTCATACAATTAAATACAAAAATGAAAAATGAGTTCCTAATTTAAGAAAATCCCAAATAATTGATTTAGGTCCAATAATCAATTTAAGACAAGCTAAATGTTTTAAGTTGTAATCAAACAAAAAGAGTCATGTTTAACTGAATTAACAAACTAAAAATTATTTACACCGCATTTTGGTGATATAAGGAAGTATTGAATGACAATTTTGGGTATTTCAATTGAAAACCATCACAAGCAAACAACTGTTGGCTGTAACGTATGTAAAACCGTCCCGCAAATCATGCAAAATTGAATCCAAACACAATGATGTGTTTATGCCATAATTTGCATACGTGTAATTTTATCCCCCAACCAGTTCTTACCAGAACTTAGTCCAGACATAATAAGGATCAAGTCCATACATCCCACATCTGAGTGTGAACAATGCTTTTGACTTTGCTCCAACTGGAAATTTGTGACCAACTGGTTGAAAACAGATTGAATAGAGGACCATTGTAAACACAACATCCAATGACCAAACTGCTGGACAACATGTGAAATATGTAATTATCAATAAATGACAACAATTTATAATGGTGTACTAAAAAAATAAAATAAATAAATAATAAAAATAACATAAATAATAATTCTAAGAATAAATAAGGCATTGAAGTCCAAAGATATTTTGCTAAAACGTCACATTTCAAGCTTGGGTTTAATTAGCTGTTACATTTTCCGTACTATAATGGTGCGTTCACATCAGCCTGTTTACTTTGCTTTAACCAAACTCTAGTTTGTTTGCCTAAAAAGTCCAGATTATTTGGGGAGGTGTGAATGCGTAATCAAACTCTAGTGCCAACCAAAAGAGCTAACTCTGCTCCGCTTATAAACCTAGGTCTTGATTCGATAAAAGTGAACGCTGGTGGGGTTTCAAATGCGGCGTGAATCCCAAATGAACTGGAGACCGCTCCAAAAGCAAGAAGTGGACTATAACGCAGGGCATTCTGGGTAAATACAAGCAAAACAAATGTAAAAACTGTAGCAGGAGAAATAACTCATGGTCTTTTGTTAACGACAAAATAGAAATGCTTCAACTGCTAAAAGCTGACGCTACTCCATTTTTTTCTTACATTTGTGTGCTCAGAAGAAAACTTCTTCTGAGGTTTTCTTCAGTGGGTCTTGGTGCATCACCACCGCAGGCAAGGAGGGAAACAGGTTTTGCAATTAGTTTTTCAATAGTTTGGCACAGTGCAGTGTGAAAGCGAACCGCAGCAGCTGAAAATGTAACAAATGTTGCAGTTTTGGTGACTAATCATACCGAGTCTACTAGACTATCTCTGTTACTTACAGTTTTAAATCTCTGTGCTGCTTTTGTGCTCTATTGTTTCTGCTCACATCATCTTATCATTCTTAAAAATATATTTCTACAACTTGGAAGCCAATCGAGGAGTTGTTGCACCGTTGTTTAAAATATTTCTGATCACAAAAGTGTTATTACAGATCTACAATCTGCAGTGGAGGCTGAATAAAAAGTGGTTTGTTTTGGGGAAGTAAATCTGTCTCGCATTAAACTAAACTCAAATTAGATTAAAGTTACATTTTTCTTGTAATACTCCAATTTGCTGTCAGTGCCCAAGTGAAGCATTTTGATTTCCTCCACATGCATTGTTCTGACAGTAATTATGACGTTGAGTTACTCTGGACAGCTAGCAGTGCTTTTAGCTCAGTTCTGTTGTCTTTAAAGCTTTAGCTCAGCATGCAAAAAGATAAACAAACATGACTGTGAGTCACTTAAAGAGGAACGCCGCTCCAACGTTCTCGGCATCCCATCGCCGTCTGAAGGGAGCCTCTGACATGAGGTCAGAGCCTTAAGATGGTAATCACAGCAGCACATTTGGGACCGTATGGCTCCCCGGTTGTCCCAGTGAATAAACCGAGGTCAGGGGTTCAGTCATTTATAGAGCAGAGTTCACCTTTCATCCCAGTTATGCTCATGTTACTCTGTCAGGGGGGTTATGTGAAGACAGACCAGAATTTCCTTCTGGTTTTTGCTTTAGAAGGAGATTTGATGTCTTGTTTGTAGCAAATGATTCACTTTTTTAGAAGACAATTATTGCTGCTTAGTGCAGCTTTATGATGTTTTCGAAAATCACTATCCTTATTGCTCTTCTAACTCAGGAATCTGTTACAAGACACAGATCATTTTACAACTTTTTAGTGCATTTTTATCAAGTTTTTTCTTTTCCTCTCTTTCTTTCTTAAAATGAAAATTACATTAATTGGCTTTTCTTTCAGCCAATTAATGGCTGAAAGAAAAGCCAGCCATTGCGAGTTGTATGACTATTAGGGCCAGGCTACAAGAATTTTAGCTTAATTACAAAAGTACAGTCACAGTATTAGCAGAATAAAGACACAAAAAAAATAAAATTTAGTGAAAAAAGTCTTAATGGAAAAAGCTTAGTTATGATCTGACATGAGCAGCTCAGTTTGTGATTTTTTTTTTCTTCTTCTAAATAGACTCATATGTTTGTTTAATTGAGTCAAAGTCCTTCTACTGATATTAATTTGTTCATGATGTGTTAAAAGATTAAATATTTCCTTAGCTGAAAAACTTATACCAAAGTATAACTTCACAAGATGCTCGACATTTCTCATTTAATTTTTTTGTTATTTGTTGTGTTTTAGTTTTCATAAAATTACTACTTCATTCTCCTAATGAATGAAGTAGTAACGGTGTAACTGTAATTTTATGACATTATAAAAGTCATAGCTTGGCCCTAATATTCTGTCAGAGTTAACCTCATTTCAGAGTCCAAATAACTAGAAGCTGTAAAACACACTTGTCAACCAAGATGGCCGCCGTGAGCGCGTTGACATCACTCTGAACTATGGAAACCCAAGGAAAATCCAGATTTCCCAAAAATTTAATCTTTAAAAGCCAGAATTTTGATTTATCGATAAAGTCGATTCTATTTCCCAACCTTCAACTATTTCTGTTCAATTATTTTCATGGTTGTAGTTTTTATGTTAATAAAATGAAATTTAGCACAGTGGAGAATGATCACTGCCAGCAAAAACTAATTTGAAACTATTACATTCTGGCATCTGCTTCAGTTCTGACCAGCATTATTACTCTAATGCATATTTATCTAAAGAACTGTGTGGTCATGATCTTTGTCAGTTGCTGTTTTTTTTGTCAGCTCAGGTATCTGAACAATTGAAAAGCTTCTGAAAACAGATCTCTTCAAACAGACTTTCTGCACTGGTTTAGTGTGAAAAACTGGTTTTTACTGGTAGGATTACTTGTGTGTTATTTCAGTTGCTAGACGGCTTTTATACTCTGTTTTTAGAGCTCTTTCTGTTTTATTTTTGACCCAGTTACTTGTAATTCATCGTGCTAGACTTGTTTATATACCACCTGTGGAGCACTTTGGTACATCTGGAATAGTTTTTAAAATGTTGAAATAGCATGCGGTGATTATGAGGGACATAATGCAGCTATCAAAACATTGTGCCAAGAATACACTTCAAGTTAAATCCACATATGATATAAATTGACACAAAGACTTAAAAAAATGTGTGGATAGAGTGATAAGTCCTACATATTTACTGGTTTACTTTAACAAAGATACCAGCGTTTTATATATACAGTAGACATATTTTTGTAGTTAAGTGCTCACTTGGTCTGTTTTTGCCAAGAAAGTAATCAGTGGTTGTGCGAAATTTCAATTATTGTCATGCTTGATATGATTGAAGACACCACATGATCATCAATATATGCGAGTACATTCCTGCTTAGGGTGGGGATAGAACTCAACCATTGGGGAAACTAAGGTCTTAAATTACTCATCAAGATTAAAAGATTAAAAGTTTGATAGTTTATCTTTCATATTTTAAGGTTTTCTGGCTCTAAAGCATGATTATTTGTGCTCTTTAAGGCATCCAATTATACTGGTAAACAATATTATGGGGATTATCAATTTAGGACTGATGTACAAATCTGAAACATTTAAAATGCTGCTATTTTAGTTTATTCACATTGAACTGAGATGCCCCATCAGGTTTTATTCTGTTTTTCCTGACTTTGCTTCTTCTTTTTCAACCTTTTTCTTTTCCCTCCCATCCTCCTTTCCATCTTTCCCCGCCTGGTTTTCATCCTCCCTCTCTTTCTCTCATCCTTCTGCCAATCCAAACCTTTGCCCTGTTTTATCTTTAGCCACCCTTGGAGCCTAAAGTGAAGGTACGTTCTTAGTCTTAATAGCTAATAATTATAGAGCACTAAAGGTTTTATTACCAGCTTCATATTGAGAGTGACTGCCTAAAACCTTGGCACACCTTGACACTGGCATTACTATATAATATTATAGTAATATAATATGTATTAATAGTAATTTTAGAGTCGTATAAAGATGTGGTTTGTTTTTGTTTCATTCTCAGCTTGGTTTCTTGAAATTATTTCATGATTTTCATGCTTGAATACCTAACATTTAGCTATTCCAGATTATATTTTCGTGTTTTTGTTAAATTTCCACCATTATTGCTGCTCTTTTTCTAGCTGCTCGTGTAACCCTGTTACATCTCAGCTCCGGTAGGTCGACTATTTCACGGCAGACACACTCAGGTTCTCTGTATTTATCTATTCTAACAAAAGACGAAATCAAGATGGCGGCTAACTTTAATCCAGAAGCTTCTGCCCAACAGTTAACAGAGAGCGGCAGAAAAAAAGGGGAGGAGCTGTCGGTTACCGGTTGCTACGGTAACCACCAACTGCCAAGAGCAGCGTAACCGAACATTGCACCAATAAATGTCTGGAGAAACAACTTCTTCACTAAATAAAACACACTTGAGGAATAAATAAACAAAATGTTGACATTCTTCATGTCTATAATGTTAAAATAAAACCCTGGTGTGTCTGAGACATTCGTCACTTTAAAAACAATCTGCGTCGTCGCTGTTTTCCGCCATGTCTGGACTGTATTATTGTCTGTTAGTGTAACTGATGAGCCAGAGCCTCTCTGTGTGTGTGGGGGTGGGTGTGTGTGTGTGTGTGGTCTGTTGTATGACTCCATAATGATGATGCCATTGACATGTTGATTTGGGTTCCTGTGCCGTCATTATGCTGCATATGAATGAGACCTCCAAGCTGGCTGAGGACCAAAACAAACTTTGCTCAGCGTGAAACACATGGCACCACAACCCGATGCCACCGCTGCTCCACGTGTCTTTTCAGTCACTATTATCCATCAAATTACTGTTTTTAAATTTAACTTGATTCCTCAACAACAAATAGATAAGATTGATATTCTTCTCTTTTACTTGTTAGAAATAAATGTGTCAATCGGTGCTGCTTTGAATTGACCTCATTGACCTTCTTCAAATTAAACAAAATTGGTGTCAAATGTTTGTGCAGCACAAATTTTTGTTTGTGCTGCTATCATTTAAAATGTATTAATAAATGTTTCCAAAGGTCAGCAAATATCAAACAGCCTGTCCACATTTACAGAATAAAACAATCATGTTGTTAATAAACTCTGCTATGTTTGTACAGCAAAATGTTTTGTTTCTGACGTTATTTTTAAGATAAAAAAATACAAAGGTCACCAAAGACCAACCTGTCAATTCAACCCACATTAAAACAATCAAACAAAATTTTCCTTCGCTGGTGCAGCTAAAATATTTGCTTGATTTAGTAAAACCCTGAATCAGATCGTAAAATGAAATGAAACCTTTTCTGTCTCAGGCCACAAGTGTGATTTCTCTTTACTTTTATTTATTTACTTAGTAAAAAGATTTCTAAAAATATGTCTTCATTCATTCCTTCAGTATTTGGTAGAACTGTCTTTTCTTGGTTTCCTATTATTAATAAAATTGCAAAAATCTCAAACTTTTTTCTAAATAATCATCGTAAGGCTTTTGAGAAAAAACAATTTCAAGTTCCGATAAGTGTTTACAAACGTATGGAGTTAGTCTCTGCTTCAACCAGGATTTATAAGCACCAGCTATTCAACGTTATTTATGAACATTATTAAAATTGTCAAAAAATTCAAATAGATTAAAATTGCTCAAACAATTTTAATCAGTAATGGGGTTTTATGTTCCCACATTTTTTTAAACTTTTTAGTAGAAAAAAGTTGGCTAATTGATTTAATTGAAATTAATTTTACCAACAACTAAATCCTCTAAAATTTAATTACATTTAGCGATGCTTTGTTAAGTAATCTTTTAGCTGTGCTTTAGTTTAATGATTCTTATGTTATGAGGTTGAGCAACTATAATCTGTTTGGAAAATTAGCAGATGTTTTATAACTGCTACTTAATTATTAGAGATGCAAGAGTAATGCACAGTTTTGCTCTATAAAAAATGTAGATTTTCTAAAACTTAACTCTCTAAATGAAGTAACAGTAAAAGAAATGGCATCCTCAACCTAAATCAAACCTTTTACATGTCCATTTGCTAAGCCAGGAGATATCTTTGTGTTTTGTTTTGTTTTATATTTGCAGCTTTAACGTCTCGTTTTCTGTCGTCTAGGATTCCACCAACTCTGCACCCGTCCTGGGGACCCTGAAAGTCGACGAAAATGGGTTTTACTTGACGTGGATAGCAGGGGGCCAACAGGTAAGACAAATGCAGAGAAAAACCCTCAAATGTTGGTTTGAAATTGAAAAGAAAAATTTTTATTTATTTTTTTTTTTGCTATCTGAGGAAATAGAAATGGACCTCGATGTGTTTTTAATGTCCTAATACGAGTGAGAACATTTACTTGTCCACTTTAACACCGCTGTATGGGAAAATAGACCGACTTCCTCTATTCTGTTTTATGTTTTTAACTGCTTCTCCTCCTCTGAGCTCCTATAAAGTCTCATTTTGTGGTTTTCCTGTCCATTAGCTCCATCAAAATTGGTCTGTTCAATTTGTGGTGGGTTTCGTGTTTGTCTTCTTCTCTTTCCTGCCGCCTAATCCCCGATGTTGTTGTGGTCTTTATCAGTCTCGTCTCTCTTTCGCTCCATCATCACCACTTCCGCACATCCATCTTCTCCTTCATATCTTTGGTTGGCTGCGTTTGTGTCTCCATTAGTGCCGTTATATTAGATTTGACATTTTGGGCATTTAGCTAATTGGTCAGATGCAATAAGCAGCGGGCTGGTAGGATGCTGCGTTTCCAGATTTTAGTTGCGATTGTGTTCCACAGTATTGCAGATGTGCTTAATCATAATCATAATTTTGATGAACTAGCTTATTGTAAGGAATTATTTTTGGCCATGTTGTTTATTTTATTCACTTCCATTAGAGAGAAAAAGCACCTTTGCCGTAATACCAGGTTCTAAATTTATCATCTAATCATTACAAACTGAGCAAAGTTTTAGTTTACTTTCAGAAATAGGTCAAAGTAGATAGTGATCTGACTTTTGAATGTAAAAATTAGCATTTTTTGCATTTGGAATGGATGAAATGTTAGAAAATGTAATAATTTTGGAAGAAAAGTGTCTGAAGAAATGACCAAAAACAACCAATCAGAGCCAGGAGGCGGGTCTTAGCGCTGTCAATCAACCTCATAAATGAGAGACTAAATATGCTAATGGCAGAAAAACAACTCACCGTTACCGGAAAACTGTTTATCGGTCGTCACTGGTGGACATTCTAGCTAGTTTTAGTGAACAGTGCGCACACAGGCATGATTGACAGCACTAAGACCCGCCTTCTGGCTCTGATTGATTGTTTCTCGATAGCATGAGGAGAAGGCAGAGGAGCTTTATTCTGTCACTACATGGAGATTCAACAAATATGTAAAAAAAAAAATTCTAAAAGTTACATTTAACTTTTTAAATAGTCATTGTTCTGTAATTCAGAAATGAAAAACTGCTCAAATTAAATGCAGATGATGGAAGAAGAAGTGACGTTATTGCTGTTTCATGCAGACTTTCTCTCTCTTTTGATTATATAAAGTGATTTCAGATAAAAGTTGTGAAGCGGTCATGTGGTATTTTGACACAATATTCAACCTAAGTTTGGTTTGAAGTGGTATCTGCCAAGGAAGTCGTCCAGAGAAGCATCATAATCAACTCAATCCTCCTCCTCATGTCGGCATGGTGCTGCGACCCGTTGATACCAAAAACCTCTCACTATGTTGAGTGTGCATGTTTCGGATTGTGAGGCCGGGTGTTGATATCTGGACCAGAGCTCACGTCACCCCGTCAGTCGACACGCGTGTCAGCATGTGGACACAGAGCTTTAAACTCTCATTTCATCCTGATGTGCTACACGTGTGCGTTTGTGGGAATGAGATAATGGGCCATTTGTCGCCGGAGGGGCAGCTGTGACACTGTTTAGCAGACAGAGAGACGATTACGTGTTGGATCCTTTCATAGAGATGAGAGGAGATTTTACACAAAAACGGCTGCTATGGAGTGACGTTTTTATCATTTAGCTGAATGAGACGAGTCTCTGCTGCAGAATGGATGGTTTGTTGGTTTCTTTGAACGTGGATCAAATTAAATTAATGACAAATTATCATTATTAGTAGTTTTTATAAATAATTTCAGTTGATTTTGTGTCAATGTTACAGAGAGGTAGAGCGCACAAAAATTATACTCAAGCAGCACTACTTCTACATATTTTACAAAGTTGAAACGTTTTTATATAAGCAATTACGTTTGTAAGAGTAAAAAAGCCAGTTGAGCGCTAACGGGTCAGAACGTTTTAATATAATGTAATCAGACAGAAACACACTAATTTCATCTGCAATGGTTTTAAAGGCTGAAATTGTAATCCATCCGACCAACCGACCTCTTGTCATCCATCCGTCCATCCATCCATCCATCCATCCGTCCGTTCGTCTTTCGGTTCCGTCTCTACTAAGAATAGTATCGTGTTTTATTGCTGCCCAATGTGTCTTCCATCTTCTTAAATAACGACCTCGGCTGATTTACTCACTGTTGAAAAGGTCACAAATACTTTAAAAGACAAAATATGAAATTTACAGGAGGATTTATGACTTCCTCTCCTCCTGTCCCAGCTACACTATTAGCAGAACAAAAAAAAAATCTAGTTATGCTTATCTGTGTTTATTAATCAGCTGACTTGTCTGCAAAAAATGAAATGAAATGTTATTAGTCACATTGTCTGACGTGGGTGAAAGACTGAGATGAGAACATGTAACTGAGACCGGCCTGACATCAAACGTCTCTCCTCCGCACCGCAGAATGTGTTATTACAGAGATCCCAGCGACACATCTCAGAGCTAATGGTAGCTCTGTGACAGTGTTTGCCTGTTCCCTGATTACTGCTTTTGATTTATGGTAATGCTGGCATGACTGAGTCGGGTTAGTGTGGCTACTATTCTTGTTCCAGTAGCAGGAATGTGGCTCGGTCAAAGCCGCAGAACTCCAAGACCACCGAGGCGAACTGCTGGGAAATCCAGGAATTCAGGGCCAGGCAACATAAAATGATGTAATTTTATGTTGCTTTGGTTGCGCTAAAAATTAAAGCAGCTTTTTATCCACTAACTTTCCATAAACTTGCCAATCAAACTGTTCTTTTCTGCTTCTCTTTCTGCAAACTTTGTTTTCTTACACCCAAATCTCCTCGGCTGCACCTGAATGTTTCTGAGTGTCGTCATTTCATCGATCCCAGAGTGAAGCTTTAATTCAGCCTCTGGGCTCCCCTGGAGGCTGGAGAATAAGAAAGAGGACAGGGCAACAGCAGCGATTATTAATGAGAGCAGCTAATGCGCCTTCACACAGACGACAAGGATATTCTGGATGGAAACCCATTTCTCTGAATAGAGGCACCCAAAATATTAAACTCTCCGGTGCAGCTTTATTTTTTGCTGCTCCGCTCTTCTTACTGCAAATGTCAGAAGCAGATTGTTCTGACACAAAACACAAAATGTCAAAGCTACTTTTTCTAAAAGTGAGAAGGGGTTTTAAAGGTGACATCGCATTTATTTACAGCCAGGAAAGTGTTGGTGTTTATTGAGATTCACCTCTGTAGTTTGTAAAATGAAAAATACACTTTTTGCCACATCACAAAGACAAATGGGCCTTTCACTTCAGTTCATTTTGTTCTCAATAAAGACGTTTAAAATATAAATCACAGAGGTTGCACCGATTCTGATTTTGATAGAACCCGTTTGTTTTTTTTTTTAACTGAAAGTCGGTAAATTATAGGCAGGCCCGTCCGTCAGAGCAAAGGGACACTGCAAAGATGTTTATAGGAAGCATTGATTAAACACAAAAGCAAGCCACACTTTCCAGATTTTATTTTCTCTTCCTGCTTCTTCAGGATGATATATCTTGTGTTGGTCCAGCACCTAAAACCCCCATAAAATATGCTGAGGTATCTGGTTGCAGCTTGAAGGAGAGAATGTGGGAAAAGCTGCAGCTGTGTGAATACTTTTGCAAAGCGCTGTGGCTCCACAGATTTTAAAGACATAAACTTCAGATTTGGCTCTGACCACTCATTTGTACTTTCTCCTACATCTTCAGAAAACTTTGAATTGACGGATCGGCGCTGCGGCGAGTTTCTGCCGGATAAATCTGCAGCGATTCTGACGTTTCACTGCTCATATGTAAACGACACGGAGAAGTTAAACTGATTTATGGGTAGATGTTTCTACAGAGTGTTAAGTTTTAACTCCAAGTCCTTCCTGCTGGCTCCATCCATCATTCTTCAATTAGACACTTTTTGTTCCAATCTGGTTCTGTTTGGAGAACCAACCCTTATATTTCTCCTACATGTTTTATAACATCTCCTTGGTGTGTCTGCTTTGATTTATGGCTCCTTTCACCTATTTTCCAGCTTTCCCTCCGTCATCCCGTCTCATCTCCATCTGCTTTGTGTCACCGTCTTGTTCTGCTCCACTTTAACGTTTTACTTCAAATATTTCAACACTTTTGTCTGTTTTCTTTTTCCAGTATTTGTCGTACCTCTGTCCTGTTGCTGACAGGACTGGCCTTCTTCCCACGATTCGTCTATCTTTCACATCTCTTTCTCATCTGCTGTTTCCTCCCTGCAGACCTTCCTCTGGATCTCTTTATCAGCAGTTCTCCATCTTTGCAACATATCTTGACGTCCGGCTTACAACAACCCTGACTTTTTCTGAGCCCAGATTTCCTCATTATATTGAGACCATTTAATGTAATCATTCATTACAGATTTTCATACCAAAACTATGCTTTGAATATAAGTCAGGGTAAAATAGGGGTTCACACTATATTTTCACTTCAACAAACTAAATCTTATCAAGTATTTTCGACTAGTTTCTTCTCTGGTGCTTGAAATAATACAAATATTATATATGAGGTTGTTTTAAGTCAATAATTCCTTAATAATGATCATTTATTCACTTACCCATGGAAAATGTCTTGTCATAAGTGGAAACAAATCTGCCTGTGGAAGAAGCATTTTTCATTTCATAAACATTTTGTACATTTTTGTGTCTCTACTGCTTCTTAAAAAAGCCCAAATGCTTGAAAATAACGGCCATCATTTTTTTGGCAATAAGTTCGTATTTTTTGGCGTCTGGAAATGGATCCGTTTCAAAATCCTCCCAAACATTGTCACGCTGCGGCGTTGCCTAGCAACCCCAGTCGAGCCCAGACCCGTTACCTAGCAACACAAGCGGAGTTCCAGCACGTTTGGTCAGCTGGTTTCACGGCTGTATCCGCTGCACAATGGCTGCTGGGGGAAAAAAATTAGTTTAGTTGTTGACTTTCCATCCAGAAACCACTTGCTGGATGGAAGTGGTTTCAACTGTTTGTATCAGTTGAGCAGGAGGCTCTACTTCTGCTTTTCAAACATCTGTTTACAGTCATTTTCACGTGTGAGTGTAAACGTTGAGCTGGGTGGCATCGCCAGCAAACAGCTTATTTGGATTTAAAGTGACAAGACATCCTTAAAAAACAAATTCTGAAAAGAACTTAAAATATTCATAACTGAACAGACTGAAATCTCATTTAGAAACGATTTTGAGTAATGAACATGTTTTGTATAGACCACAGATCTATCCTAACTTGTTCAAAGAAGCATACTAGATTACCTTTAAGGAGTTATTTACTTTAAACAAGTTGCTATATCTTGTTGAGAAGCTCTTTGTAAGTTAGTTTTGTCTTATTCCAAGATATTTGCACTAAAAACTAGACAAAAACACTTGGTAAGATGTTTTTTTTTTGTGCAGTTTCTTTCACGTTAGTTTAAATGTGTTGGTTTGCTGCTGCATCTCCGAAACCCAAAAGGAATCCAGTTCTGGAGCTACTTCCCAACATTCTTGCTGCGGGACGTGGGGTCGCGTCCAGCTGAGGCTTCGCTGTAAACACAAACTGCATGCCAGCGGCCGCAGGTTGTGCAAGTTCCCAAAACCAACAATCGCTGCATGCTTGCAGCTTCCTGCGAAACCTTCTCTCCGTGTCTTCTGCCAGTCCTCTTCCTCATCTTGGCGTTTGCATTCGTTGGCATTGTTGCTGAGAGTTTGCATGTTCTCTCCAACGTTTCTGCAGATTCTCTGGCTTCCTCCTGCAGCTCAGAAACATGCACGCAAAGCGGTGACCCCGTTGACCTTTCGCTGATCAGCTTACCAAATTTTGAATAAAGTCATGTACAAACATTCAGTTACTGGGGAGTTTACTGAGATATCTCTAACAGATCTTTACATTAAACGTCTTTTTCAAAATCATCACTAAACTAAAAGCACTGTAAAAGAAAAAGTATTTAATATCATCTTAACTCATAATTTACTGATTAGTTGTTTATTGCAACGGCTTTAACCATTTGGGTTCTGTTTTGATGCTCCCTGGTTGTGTTTGGACAACCAAACACATGTTTTCCTCTCAGGATAGTAAATATTTAGGTTTTGCAGAACAGATAGTCCAAATCTGAATGAGTCACTCAGGTTTCAGAGAGCAGCAGGACCTGGTTTGTTGTGAACACAGAAACCAGGAAGTTGTTGGGTTTCAGAGGTTATCTTGCTGATGTATTTGTTGGTTTAATCAAGCGGTTAATAAAGTTTAAATTTGGCTCAGTTAGGCTGTCCTCACCTGAACACACTTTTGCTTTCATTTGGCTTCATCTTATTTCATTTAGTCTGCAAACTTGGCCTCAGTTTGTCAGAGTTTCTCATTGTGAGTCCTTGGACAGCTGGTAACTATCAGAGGGATGAGGCAGAAGTCTCTTCTCTAGCATAAACTAAAACATATCATTTCCTCTGCTTCTGCTATTTTATTCTTTCTGTTTTCCTTTCACATCACTTTTTCTCAGGTCTTTGGATTCTTTTCTCCTACTGCTGCCTAAATTCTTACGACAACACTTCAGATCTCTGTAATTCAGCCTCTTGGCGTGGGAAAGTGGGCAGGAAGTTGCAGAGACGAACATCGGGGTGCTGGGGAATTTTGTTGCCCCTTTTTTCTTTCCTCCTGCTTCTAATTTCCCTTTTTTTATTTATTTATTTTTTTTTTACAAAAATCTTTTTTCTCCTGATGTCTATCCTCGTGTTACTGCTTCCCTTTCTCGTGCAGGTCATGTTCGCATCACCTGAGCTGTCGGATGTTTCCCCTCTGGGACGTAGCGACACCTCTGTGGTGTAAAAGTGATCCGAGATTTAGAAATCTGACGTGACAACGGCTCTGTTCAGATGTTTCTACAGGCTTCAGGATTTCTTTTAAATTGCTGAATTCATGGTTCTTGAATTATGACAATCACTCCAGGTTAATCTTTTCTCCAGCAGTGGAAAATAGCTTTTAGTTTTGTTCACTAGCTTCCCAAATCCTCACAACCTTTTAACCGGCTGTAAGGAACCAGACTTAAGCACAGACGAAAGGTATTCAGGAATAAAGAAAAACTTCAATTTAATAACACCAAAAATAATTAAAGTATCAAAATTCAATGCAAAATAATTCAAAGGATAAGCAACATAGATTTGGGCCCAACTCAACATAAGTCAACCGAACACAAAGAAAGAAAACGTTTCTTAAATATGAGTGGAGTAACTTAAATCTGCTACATGGAGGAGGCACAACACAAAAAATACTAAATTAACTAACTTTAGCTTAGCATAAATAATAATGAGCATTAAAGTGACAAAATTAAATAACTAATGTCAACTTTAACAAATAAAGTTCCCCACTATGTTTCATGCTTCCTCCTCCAGTTTGTCTGTTTTCATAACCTGAAAGCAAAAAGAACAAGTGTGATAAACCATTCAGACAATTATCAACTAAACTGTGCATCCATTAGAAAATATGTCTTAATAAAATGACTTTAACTTAACTTCTGCATTGTGCAATCTGTAACTAATAATAATGTAAATTAGGGAAAATATACTAACACAATATTGTGGTGGGAGGGTCCACTACACCAGCCCAGATGCCAGTGGTTTCATTTATGTTTGCCATCACCTTTACTCATTTAAATAAGCTTCTCACTATAGCCTGACAGCTCAATCTATGTCTCATTCTGACTCTAATTTCACTCAAGTTTAATGTTAGACTTTCACTGTGGCATTTCAGTAGTTTCTAGTTTGTTGTGGACTGAAGGTTGGGTGGCTCCTGCATCGTGTTTTGGAGTTTTCAACCAATATTCTTTCATCTCAGGGTTTAGAAACAGGGTGTTCCAGCAGGACAATTGTCCCAAACTGGTTTGAAAGGCTTTTTGAATTGCTTCCACAAAGGTTTGAGCTCTACTGTATTGAATATTTGACTACCCTTTTTATGGAGGAATAAAGCAGACCATTATTAAGAAAGCTACTCAGTCCTATTATTAATCTGTAGACTGTTATTACAGTATTTTCCAGACTATAAGTTGCTCCGGAGTATAAGTTGCACCAGCCATAAAATGCATAATAAAGAAGAAAAATCCATATATAAGTCGCACCGGAGTATAAGTCGCATGTTTGAGGAAAATTTATTTGATAAAATCCAACACCAAGAACAGACATGTCATCTTGAAAGGCAATAAAAATAGAATAGAGGCAACAA